>JAHKKF010515419.1:1968-12599 GCA_019740295.1 Labeo calbasu
TAATAGTTGAATTTATAAAAATGACCCTGTTCAAAAGTTTACATACACTTGATTCTTAATACTGTGTTGTTACCTGAATGATCCACAGCTGTGTTTTTGTTGTTGCTTTGTTCTGATATTTGTTCATAAGTGCCTTGTTTGTTCTGAACAGTTAAACTGCCTGCAGTTCTTCAGAGAAATTTCTCAGGTCCCACAGATTCTGTGGTTTTTCAGCTTTTTTGTGTATTTGAACCCTTTCCAAAAATAACTGTATGATTTTGAGACCCATCTTTTCAGACTGAGAACAGGTGAGGGACTCATATGCAACTATTACAGAAGGTTCAAACACTCAGTGATGCTCCAGAAGGAAAAATTATGCGTAAAGAGCCAGAGGTTTGTGAAGATCAGGGTAAATTTAGCTTAATTTGTCTTCTGGGCAACATGTAAGCATCTTCTGTAGCTTCTGAAGGGCAATACTAAATGAAAAAAAAAAAAGATATTTAGGCAAAATACGAAAAATGTACACATCTTCATTCTGTTCAAAAGTTTACACCCCTGGCATCGTGTTTCCTTCTGAAGCATCAGTGAGTGTTTGAACCTTCTGTAATAGTTGCATATGAGTCCCTCAATTGTCCTCAGTGTGAAAAGATTGATCTCAAAACATACAGTCATTGTTGGAAAGGGTTTAAATACACAAAAATGCTTAAAAATCTGTGGAACCTAGAGACCTTTAAAAAATAAATACGACCTCACGCTTAGTCAATCATATTTATACACTGATTTCGAAACTACCATCCTTCACAAAAAAAAAAATAATAATAATAATAATACTAATAATAATAATAATAACTGGATCGGGTTGAAAAGTCAAATTGTCAAATTTTGACGAATACGGAAAAGCATGAACAAAAATTCAAGACCCCGTGTGCAAGGACAATTACGCTCATACAGTAATACAGAAATATTATTACAATGTAAAACAACTGTTTACTATTTTAATATATTTTTAATTAAATTCATTCCTTTGACCGCAAAGCTGAATTTTCAGCACCATTACTGCAGTCTTTAGTAATAATAATAGTAATTCCTTACATTTATATAGCACTTTTCGGGGCACTCAAAGCGCTTTACATGGAAGGGGGAATCTCCTCAACCACCACCAGTGCGCAGCATCCACCTGGATGATGTGATGGCAGCCATATTGCGCCAGAACGCCCACCACACACCAGCTTATTGGTGGAGAGGAGATGTAGAGTGATGAAGCCAATCAGAATATGGGGATGATTAGGAGGCCATGATGGTCAGAGGCCAATGGGCAAATTTGGCCAGAATGCCAGGGTTATACCCCTATTCTTTTTGTAATGACCACAGAGAGTCAGGACCTCAGTTTAACGTCTCATCCGAAGGACGGTGCTCTTTGACAGTATAGTGTCCCCATCACTACACTGGGGCATTAGGACCCACACAGACCACAGGGTGAGCACCCCCTGCTGGCCCTACTAACACCAACTTTGATTTCCCAGGAGGTCTCGCATCCAGGTACTGACCAGGCTCAACCCTGCTTAGCTTCAGTGGGCAACCAGTCTTTGACTGCAGGGTGATATGGCTGCTCAGTTTCACATGATCCTTCAGAAATCATTTTAATATGCTGATTTGCTGCAAGAAACACTTCTTTGCTACTATCAATGCTAAATTCAAGTCTGTCTCCAAACCTCTGAACAGTAGTGCATGTCTATAAAATTATGATTTGTCACTTTTGGACAGGTAGAAGTTTTAATTACAAAGCACGTCTTTGCTACAGTATTTGTGGCCAAGTTCTTTTTCCACGTCAATTATTGTGCCATCAGCTATTTTAGATAAACTCACCCTTAAACACCACATAATAATTCCTCCTGCAGCAGCAGTAGAATGGCTCTCATGAGTCCTGAGGGTATCAGTACAGGTCAAATGCTAATTTATCTCTCAAGAGGGTCAACTGCACCAGCCTCAATCCTTGCTCCTGGTTAGATTACTCTACTACAAGCACTGTTATCACTAAGACGACAGCAGTGCCTCCTGGGAGTAAAGGACTAGGTTGCTGTTGTGTTATACTACTGTGCTCTCAGTACCAGCTTGAAGGTCAGTAACCTTTAAGTGTCAGTTTCACAAATCTTTCACAGAACATCTGATGAATACTGACTTGTGTGCATACTGTAGTTGGACTCTCGGATTCTCAGAGATTTGTGAACATGTTTCAACCATTTGACCCCAAAACTGAGATAAGAGAGCACTCTCTAGAGGTACTAGTAAATATCAGAGAAGAAAATGTCTACACATAGATGTGAACAAACTAAAAAACTAACACATGGAAACATGGATTAATCCCCTCTTATGAAGTGCATGTCTAGCATCTCTCATGTTTTCCATCTCTCGCTAAACGATCAGCAACCATCACCATCTCTATCCATCATTGCCATAATGACAGACATCATTAGAACCCATTACAGTGTAACACAAAAGGCCCCATCTCTGCTCTCTCCCTCCATATCGGCCTCAGTAGGGAGACTTCATCATGCTCCATTGTAAAGTGTGGGAATTGCAGCGGCCATTAAGCATAGATTTGGCTCCGGTCATGAATGAGCACAGTGTGTAGTCGACTGCCAGGCATTACTGCCCGCATGCAGCCATGGACCGCAGGCCTGCTCAAACGATCCACGGTGAGGAAGGAGAGGAATATAGAAATGGATTTGTTCCTGTAATTGTATTCTTATTGATTCACAAGAAAAGATAACTCTCGTTTAGGACAGAATAACAGACATGCAACAATGGATGCTCTTCTGAATTGTCGAATTGGTGAAATAAAAACATTCAGTGTGCCATATCATACTAAAGCACGTGTAAAGGGCTTGATTATAATTTCAAGTGTAATGTTATTCAATAATGCATTTTAGTTAACTATAAATGCTTGTCAGTGCATCTGACAGTACATTTTAACCAGTTTTAAAAGACAATAGAATTATGAATTTACATAAAGTCCTAGTAAAGCGCGTCCAAAAGATGGCTTTTTAAAGGAGAAGTTCCGTTCCAGTCATAAGGAAATTATGTTTGTTGAAGAAAGCATTTCAGGATTTTCTCCATAGTGTGGACTTCTATGGCGCCCCTGAGTTTGAATTTCCAAAATGCAGTTTAAATGCAACTTCAAATGGCTCTAAACGATCCCAGCCGAGAAAGAAGGGTCTTATCTAGTGAAACATCATTTTCTAAAAAAAAATTAACAATTTATATACTTTTTAACCTCAAATGCTCGTCTTGTTCAGCCCTGAGTGAACTCTGTGTATTTCGGTTCATGGTTGTCAAAAAACTCTCTTTTTTTTCCCTCCAACTTCAAAATCATCCTACATCGCTGCAAGAGTACTGACCTAGTGTTTACAAAGTGAACATGCAAAGAACGTACAAAAAAAGAGCGATGTAGGGCGATTTTGAAGTTGGAGGAGAAAATGAGAAGGGAGTTTTTGACCTACGCTAACTGTCATGAACCGGAATACACAGAGTTCAATCAGAGCTAGACAAGACGAGCGTTTGAGATTAAAAAGCATATAAATTGTACTTTTTTTTTTTTTTTTTTTTTTGAAAAAAACAAACCGATAGTTTCGCTTGAAGTGGCATTTAAAGGGGTCATCGGATGCCCATTTTCCACAAGTTGATATGATTATTTAGGTTTTTAATGAAAAGTCTATAATACACTTTGGTTAAAAATTCTCAATGGTTGTGTAAAACAACACCCTTTTTACCTTGCTATAATCAGCTCTGCAAAAATCATTCTGTTCTAGTCGAGGCTGCTTTAAATGTTAATGAGCTCTGCTTGCCCCGCCCCTCTCTTCTCTCTGTGGAGTGACAAGCCTGTTTACTTTAGCCGCATTTAGCCGCGCTTAGCCGCTAAACTTGCTAACTAGCACTTTATTAGGAAAGGTGATTGTAAAGATTCATAAAAAAACTTATACTCTCTTCTGCTGTAGGTGAAGCTGGATCACAATGATTTGCGCGAATATAGACACATTTATGTAGATCGGGAGGCGCATTCCCTTCACAAACAAACGTAATCCACTGCATCTTCAGCGGCTCAAATGTCGGGAGTAAATGACGACCACTACGTTCGTTACTACATCTAGCAACGCAACACCTCAATCGCTCAATCAGGGATATTCTTGTCTGACTTACATCCCTGCTCCAGCATCGAAACAATGGAAGTTGGACTGTGACAGCTGGTCTGAGGTAAGACGCTCATGTCAATCAACTATCGTGGGAGCAGCCTCTTTTGAAAAAGATTTGAAAAAGGGGATATTATTTATTATTTAGATTTGTACATACACTGAAAACACACATTAATGTTTAAACAACATAAAACAGTGAACTTTGCATCCGATGACCCCTTTGAACTGCATTTTGGAAGTTCAATCTCGGGGGTGCCATAGAAGTCCATTATATGGAAAGACATACTGAAATGTTTTCCTCAAAAAGCATAATTTCTTTATGACTGAAGAAAGAAAGACATGAACACCTTGGATGACAAGGGGGTAAATTATCTGTAAATGATCAGTTTTTTGTTCTGGAAGTGAATTTCTTTAATAAAAATAGTAGTAATGGCATTGACAGTATCCATGGTGGCAGAGATAGAATGAAGTATAATTAAGTTAGCATAGCTGTAGGATTACAGCAGCATCAAGACATATAGTAAATGTCAGTGGCCAAGATTTATTGTAGCAAGAGCCATTGTGGTAACAGTAGCAGTAACGACAGCAGCTGTTAACAGAGGGTCAATGTAAGAATGTCTTTTCATCTCCCCAGGGCTGGCTCAAGTCTTTGGCCTGAATACAGTGAGACCTAGAGGGCTGCCATCCAAACACCAGTCCCTGGCCACGCTACAAACAGAGGCCTTGGCCACTGGCCAAGACCTCAAGACAAGAGATCCAGCAGCATTGTGTGTGTATGTGTGAAAGGCGCACTGGACCGGATGGCTTGGTGAAAGACCACAGAGTGTATGATAGAGGCCAGAATCCGGACGTCAACTCCTTCAGAGTGGGTTAGCACAGAGAATGAAAGGCTCTTCCTGAACGGGCTAGATGGAGGGTTGGGTTCCTAACTGTGTGTTTATTCTCAATTTGAGGCTTCTGACTAATTCTGACTAACTACACACTTCATTATAGCCACAATGACTGTATATGTGTTTGTGTATTTACGTACATATATCTGGTCGTTAGCAAATCGCTTCTGCATCTCATAAAGCAGGCTGCTGTCCGTGAGCTCACTGAGGGATGCAAGGTCATCATTAGGAGCAGGAGGCATTAGTTTCACCTGGAACACAAAACGTATTCCTTATTATGAAATCTGAAATACTCAAATGATTGAAATAGTCTTTATATTATATTGTCATATTTAAGCAATATGAAAGTCTGTTATCTTTAACACAAACAAATAAACAGCATTTAGGTTTGGAACAATACAAGGACAAGTAAATATTGTATGCTCATTTTGTGGATAAGGGATAAACTGGCCTTCTTTAAAAACCACCCCTGGTATTATTGTGCATAACTCATCACGGCATCTTATTCTAAAGAAACTGATTGTTTTCATCAGAAGAAATCTACTTTCTTCTTCCTAATACACACATACACTTAACTATAAGCTCACACAGCACTGCAGACATGAGAGTAGTGGAACTGATTTTCTTTGTTTCTGCAGAGGTCAGGGGTCAGTTTTAGGGTGAGTGGGGTCACTTTACATCCAAACTATGAATGATTCTACTTGCTGCTCTCCAATAGCAGGTAAGGGCTTTCTCAAATGCATAATCCAAAATCTGCCGTGGTGATATGGGATCTAAGTGCGTTAAACGTTACTCATTTCTCTCTATTACCCTTTAGGAGCAAGACAAATCACTCTGAATGTGCAAGATCAGGACAGAATACAATTGTTTTAGGTTAGTGAATTTAATGGAACGGTTCTGTTATAGATTCTTGTGCATATTTATACTAGGATATAAAACTCAGCCTTTCAAGGTCACATCCAACCTAAACTCTTACCCAGGATGCCTTATATGTCATACTGTACATGTAGACGTGTCACTGTGTTTTGGAACAGAGCTTGCATGATCTATAACACTTAGACTATGATGACCATGATATGCACTTTGAAATTTTTAAACTATCTATTAGGACAGTTTTCCTCATTGAAGGTCCCAACTCTCCTCTGACCTGCTCTAGTTTTCCTGCAGCGCTGGGATACGGTCCATCCAGCCCATTATCAAGTGAATGCTGCTGTATCAGAGCTCCCCCTGAGTCCCTGAACATGGCCTCCTTCTCCAACAAACTGTCCCTTCTAGAGATGGGTAGAGTCATAGTAGACCTGAATGAAGGGAGAAAAAAAAGAAAGAAATCAATATCAACATGGCACAGAAGCTGCATCTGAACTGGCATTTAGGTGCATTTACACAGGCTGTTTAGGTCACAGACAGACAAACAGACAGATCGAATAATAAATAGAATGAATGAACAATAGGTAGAACAGACGTATGAATAGAACAATAGAACGATAGACAGAATGATAGATCAATAGATAGAACAATAGAACGAGACAGAATAAACGAATGAACAAATGAAAAACACAGAACAAACAAACAATAGATCGAATGAACAATAGAACGATAGACAGAACGACAGAATGACAGATGGAACAAATGAACGACAGAGAAAACAAATGAATAAACGAATGATAGATAGAATGAATGAAAGATCCAATGATAGATAGAATGATAGACAGAACAATAGATAGATAAATAGAATGAAAAACAGAACAAACAGATGACCGATAGAACACATGAATGAATGAACGCTAGATCAGAAGACAGACAGATAAATAGAACAAAAGATAAAACAAACGAACACTAGATGGAACCAACAAATGAATGAATGAATGAACAATAGACAGAACAACAGAACGATAGATAAATAGAATACAAGATAGAACAAAACAAACAAGACATAATAAACGAATGAATGAACAATAGAACAATAGATAGAACGACAAAACAATAGATAGAACAAATTAATGACAGATAGAATGAACGAACAATAGATAGAACGAATAAAAGATCCAATGATAGATAGAATGATAGACAGAACGATAGAATGAAAGACAGAACAAACAAACAATAGAACGCATGAATGAATGAACAATAAGTAGAATAGACGATAGACAGATAAACAGAATGAAAGATAAAACAAACGAACACTACATAAAACAAACAAATGAATAAACAATAAACAGAACAATAGACCGAGAGATAAACAGAACAACACAAACGAGACATAATGAACGAATGAATGAACAATAGAACGATAGAACAATAGATAGAACAAACGAATGACAGATAGAATGAACGAACGATAGATAGAACAAACGAATGAACGAACGAACGAAAGATCCAACAACAGATAGAACAGATAGATAAATAGAATGAAAGATAGAACAAACGAACAATAGATAGAATGAATGAATGAACAACAGAACAATAGATAGAACAAACGAACGAATGAACAATTAAACGACAGAATAAATGAACGAACGAAGGAAAGATCCAACGACAGATAGAACGATATATAAAGAATGAAAGATACAACAAATGAACAAATTATTGAATGAACGATAAATAGAACACTAGAATGATAGATAGAACGAACAAATTAAAGAACAATAGATCGAATGAACGACAGAACAACAGAACGATAGATACAACGACAGAATGATAGAAACTAGATGATAGATGATAAACGAAGTTATTCAAAGTAAGTGACTGATTTTATAAATGGGTCTTTGAATCATTCAGTCGACTGATTCATTCAAAGATTCATGTAGTCACTTTAGTGGCACTTTTGCTCCAAGCCCCTGTTAATTTCCAATCCTGATATAAACACATAAATTTACTATATACCTATTAGTCAAAGTAGAATTTTCAGCCTGAATGCCAGTCTAAATTTGCTAACAATTTCTTATGTCTGAATTCTCTAAAATATAAAGAGTTCAAGTCCATAGATTGGCAACACATTCGATGAATCATAAATGAAGCCTATAGCTACTATACATACAGTTTCTTTACAGGCAGGCTGCTGTCCTGGTTGGCCTCTGTGCAGTGCTCTTCTGATTGTGGAGGCGGAGCCGAAGGGTCTGTCTGTCTCTGTACCCAGAATTCTTCTGCCCTCATCAGCATCTCTGCAATCTGTTCAGTAGCAGCTATGTCTGTAAAAAACAAAGTCACAGTGGGTCAGAGTATAAATCATCTTACTGCAAAGAGATTGCTCAGTTGTGGAAGAAGTAAAAATATACATTTATAGATGAATTTGGTTTCAAACCGTCTTTTGTTTTTTGCTTTTTTCAAGGAAAGAAAGAAATATTCAGTTAGAAAGATAAACTTCCATTTTGCCTAAGCTATTCCTTTTCATAGAGAAGGCAAATAGTTCCATTTCTGCAAAATATGACAATTATTGGTGACTATAGACAGCATTTATAATATCATTCTGAGCCATGATTTTCCCTGGGGTCCAATCGATTTCCCTCATTCCCTCTGTAGCTCAGCCCCTGCTGTCTCTCACATGGATGTGGCCACAATGTGATGGGCATTGAGCCCTGCTTCAGATTGATCCATCTGTGCTCTGATCGAGGGGACGGGGAGCTGGATAATCCGTCCCACATGAAAGAAACCGTAAGGGACCAGCCTTTTGTCTTTCTTACCAAGAAAGAGTGACACCCAACAGAATGATCCTCCAATCGCACACATTCTCTTAGAAAGTCAGATATATACTCTGCTCTCTAAAGAGACTTTAAGTGAACAGAAAGGATTAACTTTGGCTCTATGTTTCATCCCAGACATCCTTGAGTTAAGCCAGAGTCTTAGGATGAACTATTGATTGGAGTCTGGGATACAGAGCGCTGGGGAAAGGAGACGTGGAGAGAAGGAAGAGCGAGTCAGGAGACTGAACACCTCACCAGAGGTTTAGTATGAGCTGCTTGAGTCTCTCTGATGCTCCTGTAAGCCATGCAAAGGGATGAGGATAGAATACTTTTGTTTTCCAGTAAAAAAAAAAAAATGCATAAGATACTAAGACTAAGATGAAGAATCTTGATTCTTGAGTTCAGTTTATGTATCTTATTATTTATTCTTGCTAACATTTATGTTCAAAACAACAACAACAAACTATTTCCTAATAAGTACAGTACACTGGTTTTTCATTTCACACGCAAAAAGTGTTTTTAAATAGTAGCCCTAAAGGCATATCAGAATGAAAACAGACCATTTAATGGCGAATGTCAAAGAAAGACAGGGAAATGCTCATAAAATATAATATTAAACAGTATTAGACAGACCTCAGGGGAAAAATGTACCAGACAGAGTTATAATTTGGATTCACATCATTTTCCATCCTCTTTCGGACACACACACACACAAAGATGCTGTTTGAGTTACTGTACTAGTATGTATATGGTCTCTCTTTGCATGTGAAGTTTGCAGTGTACTTACATTTACATTACATTAGTTTGTAAACATGCACAAAATGCTAATTGGTTATTAGTAAGATACCTTGCCATACAGTAAAACCAAAGAATTACATGTAATAAAAAATAATAATAATAAAAAAAAAAAAAAAAAAAAAAATACATATACATATATATATATATATATATATATGTTTATTATATATTCATATATTATATACTATGAATTACCACATAATTTATTGTGTAAAAATTTTTACACAATTTTATTTTATTTTATTTTATTTTATTTTATTTTATTTTATTTTATTTTATTTTATTTTATTCAATGGATGGCCCTAGCAATGCCAACATCGTTGCTTTGATTCCTGCAGGTTCCTGACAAAAATGTATGGCTTTAAATGAAATGTACGCATATGCTTTAAGTGAAGGTCACTTTGGATAAAAAACAAACAAAAAAAAAAAAAAAGGCAAATGTATAAATGTACAAAAAGAGTAACATGTGAAATTAGTAAATGCTACTGCCAAGTTCAATACATTTTGATATGTAGACATACACAGTGATACATTAATGTCACAAAAACACCACACAGTTTCTCAATAACCTGTTTTTTTGCAGGCAAGTTTCCAATCCATAAATGAAGTGTGTGGGAGTTCTGAAATGTGAATGTTAGCACATCAAATTCTTTTTTTATTTGAAAAGAGCAAAATGTTGTTTCTCATTATACTTCCCTCTGAATCTCTTGGCTTCAATTAGCTGTGACAGTAGTTGTTACATTAACCATCCAGAGCCACAGGCTAGTGGAAGCACTTTCACAGACATCAGCAGAGAAGCGAACAGAGAAAGACAGAACTGAATGAATCTGCCCAGCTATGAAATATTCACACAGAAAGCTCTAGAGAGGAAGAACAGTCTAACACACTTAAACACTGGGGCACAAGTGTGTAACACATCCCTAACAACTTTGGTTTCAGCTGTATTATGTGTGAAAGTCACAGAATTGTACTATACATTCGGTAATATTAAGAATCTGAGCAGAATCTGCGGCTCTGGTATGTTGATGGATGGATGGATGGATGGATGGATGGATGGATGGATGGATGGATGGATGGATGGATGGATGGATGGA
>JAHKKF010515419.1:12649-23549 GCA_019740295.1 Labeo calbasu
AGATAGATAGATAGATAGATCTCAAACTGTTCCCCACGTCTCTCCAAGTTGCTCTTTCATCCATATTTTGTTGGCTTCTTTTTCCCATTCTGTGCAAACCAGTGTGAAATACGACTACAAACCCTTCCTCCATGATGTGTGATGACATGTTGTCAAGAATCAACTCTTGGTGTGAAAGTGTTTTTGGGGACCGTAGGTTCAGTCAAGAAGATGAATGATGTTGTTTTGACACAGCTAGTGTATGTTTAGTTTTATACTGTGCACACTGACATGACAGAAGACATGATGGTGAGTTGCAGCAAGCTTCAGTTTAGTAATGTGCACTTGACTTGAGAGTAACATTTTAAAAAACATCAAAATGAAAAAAATAAAATTCTACACCATGGTCACTGTTCTCTCTATTTTTTTATGCAAAATAATAATATAATATAATATAATATAATATAATATAATATAATATAATATAATATAATATAATATAATATAATATAATATAATATAATATAATATAATACAATATAATACAACATAATATAAAAAACTGACTAAAACTATACTTTTTTCTATAAAATTGTTAAAAATATAAAATGTATACTTTACACTACCATTCACGTACATTTTGTATAATGAACATGAACCCCATATTGATACCATTTTTTGTTTTGTTTTTGTAATATTTGTTGCACATTTTCTGCTTAATTCTTATCAATGTGAAAATTCATGATTGTAAAATGAATGTACAGTATTATACTGACCAGCCTTACAATCACTGCATTACAGTCATTTTTTGACTAACACAGTAAATATATACTGTATACTGCAATGAAAGTCTGATAATAATCAAGTATAATGGGATAATAATAATTATTATTAGTAGCAGTAGTAGCATATTGCAAAATATATATAAAAAAATTAAAAATTTTTTTTTTTTTTTTACAGTATTACAATGGTATGATTTTTTAAAAACATTTTTTTTATTTATTCCATTTTTTTCATTTAAATACATTTTTTTCTATAAAATTATATAAAAAATATAATATGTTTGCTTTTTTACACTACCATTCAAATGTTTGAGGTCAGTAAGAATGTTTTAATAAGTAAAAAATAAGTAAATCACATTTTGAATAAAGAAAATGGATCCCATATTGAGACCATAAAGATTTTTTTTAGATTTGTAGCATTTGTAACACATTTCCTGCATAACTGTCATTAATGTGATTGAATAAAATGGTAAAAATATACTGTATATTGTAATGAAAGTCTTAAAATCATCAAGAATAATAATAACAATAATAATAATAATAATCATTATTATTATATTGTAAAATGTTTTTTTAAAACTCAGTAATAAGAAATTGATGGAAAAATTTAACAAAAAGCCCCACTTTGTGGTGAAACATGACGAGCTCCTCCTAGATATCAACATCACTCAATGTAAACTTCGTATTGGTTGACCACCAGTGCAGTTTCTGTGTGTGTTTGTACCTGAGGGCTTGTCCTGGTTGCAGTTCAGGAGAGTAGGATCTGCTTTGTGCTTCAACAGCTGGCTCACAATGTGGGTCTGTAGGGACACAAACACACGCACACACATCTCCATGACTTGAGAGGAACTCAAAGAGAATATTAAAAGATGTAGGTCACATCTTAAAGACGTCTGCATCCATCAGCTCTGGGTCTAATCTACAACATCAGCTGCCAGATCAGCTCTGCTCCAGCCTCCAGCGCCAAACATATGCTAACACCTCGCATTCACACCCTCAGCACTGTGTTCATTAGCCACGGCCTGCACACAGACATACAACCACATTTATCTACATTTGTTTACTTGTCTTTTTAATTCTGTTACTGTATTTCCTGTATCTCTGTACTATATCACAGATTGGAGTCGTGAAGTGTGTGCGAATGTATGCGCATACTATGCATGCTTCTGCATGTTTCTGATCTATTATGCATGTGTGTGTATCCAAAATAAACTCAAAAACAGCTTTAGGGAGTACAGCTGAGGTCATGCTCCAGAAGGAGAAACCATGCATTTACAGCCGGGGGGTGAAAACTTTTTGAATTTGAAGATCAGGGTAAATGTAACTTATTTTGTCTTTTGGAATATATGCAACAAAATAAGAAAAATGTACACATCTCCATTCTGTTCAAAAGTTTTCACCCCCTGGCTCTTAAAGCATTGCTTTTCCTTCTGAAGCATCAGTGAGCGTTTAAACTTCTGTAATAGTTACATATGAGTCCCTCAGTTGTCCTCGGTGTAAAAAAGACGGATCGCAAAATCATACAGTCATTGTTGGAAAGGGTTCAAATACACAAAAACGCAGATAAACCAAAGAATTTGTGGGACCTGAAGGATTTTTCTGAAAAACAACAGGCAGTTTAACTGTTCAGGACAAACAAGGCAGTGTTGGGGGTAACGCATTACAAGTAACGCAAGTTACGTAATATTATTACTTTTTTCAAGTAACTAATAAAATGACGCATGACTTTTTTCAACAGTAATGCTGTAAGTAACACCAGTTACTTTTCCCCCCATTTATTGATTAAAAGCTCTCCTTTCGGGAGTAAGATATTAGTTTTAGAATAAATGTGAATATGCATTAATTCATCTCACTCACAAAAAAACAGATTCAGTATTCCTCAAAATGAATAAAAACAGTGAAATTCAACTCAGAATATGACCCAAACCTGCAATAATTAAATATGTTAAATAATACAAACATCCTTTATGCATTTAATACAATTTTATTAACCGATGTCTTTGCTGCCGACCTTCGATGATCCAATTCAACCATACTAATAAGCAAAAATTACTCAAGATAATCTAATATTTGTTTTTCTTTTTTATATTGCTGAAGAGTTGATATTTTTTCTTCTGTGGTCTACTGTACAGACGTGAATTCACTTTTCTCAAAGCCTGAGGCTTTTGGTGTAAAAAGGCTTCTACATTTGCCAAAAATAGAACTTTTTATAATAAAAACACAAATTAAGATGTTTTTTATGAAATGCGAGAGCTTTCTGACCGTGCGAAAGCGGCGCAACTACCACATTCAAGGCCCAGAAAGGTAGTAAGAACATCATTAAAATAGTCCATGTGACATCAATGTTATGAAGCTACAAGAATACTTTTTGTTGTGCAAAGAAAGCAAAAATAATGACGTTATTCAACAGTTTCTTCTGTTCTGTGTCAGTTTTCTACGTGCATTTACGAGAGTACCACAACGCATGCATATACACAATGCATACAATTACTAAATTATTAGTAATTACTAAAAAATAGACATTTACAAGTTTATTTTAAATGCAATGTATTGAAAATTAAAATAAATATTGCATCTTTTAAACACTGTAAGTGTGTCATGGAAAGTGTAATGAAAAGTTCTACATACACTTGTGGTCTTCAAGCTCACTTGAATACGCTTTTGGTGTAAAAAGGTTTTTACATTTGCCAAAAATAGAACTTTTTATATTAAAAACAAACAAGCGAGCCCTGCCCAGATTTAAAAAGTAACGCAAAAATAAAGTAACGCATTACTTCTCATAAAAAGTAACCAAGTAACGTAATTAGTTACTTTTTTAGGGAGTAATTCAATATTGTAATGCATTACTTTTAAAAGTAACTTTCCCCAACACTGAAACAAGGGACTCATGAACAAATATCACTAAACAAAAAACAGCTGTGGATCATTCAGG
Source organism: Labeo calbasu (assembly GCA_019740295.1). NCBI lineage: Eukaryota > Metazoa > Chordata > Actinopteri > Cypriniformes > Cyprinidae > Labeo > Labeo calbasu. The sequence continues at coordinate 16,343 of JAHKKF010515419.1, forward strand.
TAACAACACAGTATTAAGAACCAAGCGTATTTGAACTTTTGAACAGGGTCATTTATAAAAATTCAACTTATTTTCTCTCGTGGACTATACTGTATGTAAACACCTTTCATGTGAAATATCTTATTTAGGTCAGGACTAATTAAACAATAACATGCATTTTGTATGAACCTTCTTATTTTGGTAAAATAATTAACATTTAGCAGATTCTGAAAGCGGGATGCAACTTTTGACCTCAACTGTATGTCTGTGTGTCCAAAATTAATTCAAAAAATAAAAACTGTAATATTACATGAAAAAAAAGAGTTAGTTACCCAAAAATAAAAAAAATAAAACCTGAAGATCAAGACAAACAGTCAATCACACACATGCTTTTCCAGATTTTATTTAGTCTGTTTCTCATAATACAACTAAAGGTGTTACTTCAACAAGAGTGTGTCATTGTCTCGCAGTTGTTTTTAACAATCAAGGCTTTTGTTTAAAAACAGGTCGCCCACCACAGTGGCTGGTAAATATCGCATATTTACTCAAAACTGCGAAAAAAAGATCCATTTGATTAGTGGTGGGTGCAATACTGTTTTCCCACCTTGTTTACAATGCTCTCCAGTGTTTCTGCATGTACCAAATAATGTTTCCAGTGGTTCGGATTGTGTATGATAATGCTCAAACTGAAGTGAAACTCTGCAACTGCAGCATGGCAGTTCTGCTGAGTCACACAACCATCTGCAGTGCTAATGACTGACTCAATCTGTGTGTCTGTCTGTCCGTGTATGTGAGAGAGAGAGACAGAGAGAGAGATTCTGTCCTGCTGCAATGAATTATAGATGTAGGCAGAGAAACATCTCTCTGAGTGTGTTTATTATTTGCGAGTGTGTGTGGGTGTGTGAGGCTACAGATCAAACACTACTCCTTGCAATCTCAGACCACCCTTCACAAACAAATACTAATTACATTTGGTATCTGGAGATAATACTATTCATTTTGAACAAGTGCCATGATAATATCATTGTACTGTTTGAAGTACCTTGAGAATACGTAATGATATACTCAAGACAGGAATTATTCAGTATCATAGTATTGCATTTATGATTACTATAATGTTATATCTACAGTACCACAGCCACGGTGGTTTCTGTATCTGTCAGCAATAGACAAATAGAAGACAGTCTTGCACTCTCTAGACTCTCTATAGACCTTTTCCACCAAAATGGCACTGCCGTTGCTGTCTATGCAGGGTCAGAAAACTCTCGGATTAAAAAAAAAAAATCTTAATTTGTGTTTTGAAGATAAACGAAGGTCTTACAGATTTGGCATGACATGGGGGTGAGTAATTAATGACAGAATTTTCATTTTTGGGTGAACTATTCCTTTAAGAACTGTGTATGAGGGGAGGAAAAAGGAAAACACAAAGGTGTGTATGTAGGCAAAATTATCCTGGAGGACAAAAAGAACAAAAGAGAAGAAAGAAGGAAAATTCTCTTCATCAGCAACCTGAAACATTATCAAATATTTGACCATGTCAGCAGGTTCGTCCTTTCCTCTAGAAATCAATCTCCTCTAGTGCAAGCGCTGTTGTTTAACTCATATAAAACACATTAGTACTTCACATGATCCTCAAAGCTCGAGTCCATCTGGCTGAGAATTGGCAAGATCAATGCAATGCTGAAGTGTCATTAATCAGAAACAGGAAGGGAGGGTGAATTAATGAACTGTATTTGGTCTACAGTAACTCTAATATCAATACATTCCACTAACCGTGAACAGCAATCTGATCAAACGGCTAAACACGAGAAGCATATAGCATATTACACTAATGCAAATTCAAAATGGCCAGAATATTTGTTTTGCCCAGGGGTCAGCAGCCTGTTTGCATACAAATAAACAAAAACTAAAATAGACAGACAGATAGGTAGATAGATAGATAGATAGATAGATAGATAGATAGATAGATAGATAGATAGATAGATAGATAGATAGATAGATAGATAGATAGATGGATAGATAGATAGATTTATATCTTTAAAGACTGAATTACTGTAGGAGAAAGCTTGGCATGTAAATGGCAAAAAAAAAAAATAACCAAATTTTTGTTTTTTTGTTTTTTTCCATTAGCACTACAAATAAAATGTATTATATATTTATTTTATGTTTATCTCTAATTAATGGAAGAATTACTGCAAGAATTAAGGCATGCAAATTAGGGCTTAATCGCATACAAAATAAGTTTGAGTTTGCCTAATATATGTGTGTGTACTGTGTGTAATTATTATGTATATATAAATACACACAAATTAATGTATATATTTAAGAGAATTATGTCATTTATATACAAAATATTTTATTTATATACAATACAAATTATAGAAAAATTATTATTATAATATATATAATTACACACAGTTCACAGACATATATTAGACAAACTCAAACTTTTATTTTGTATGCGATTAATCGTTTGACAGCCCTAATGCAAATACATTTTATTATTTTGCAGCGCAAAATAAAATAAAAAAATAAAATACAAGTAAATACATTCCTAAAATACCTGTTTCAAAAGTTGGAAAGCCCTAGTTCAGACCACATGTGACCTTGGACCACAAAACCAGTCGTAAGTAGCACAGATATATTTGTAGCAATAGTAGTAAAGATCATGTTCCACTAAGATATTTTGTAAATTTTCTACCGTAAATATATCTAAACTTATTTTTTGATTATTAATATGCATTGCTTAGAGCTTCATTTGGACCTCAAAGGTGATTTTCTCAATATTTTGATTTTTTTGCACCCTCAGATTCCAGATTTTCAAATAGTTGAATCTTGGCCAAATATTGTCCTATCCTAACAAACCATACATCAATGGAAAGCTTATTATCAGCTTCCAGATGATGTATAAAATCTTAATTTCAAAAAATTGACCCTTATGACTGGTTTTGTGGGCCATGGTCACAAATTTGACTGTGTAAAATAATCAGTGTCCATCAGGAAATGATATGTAATGCCATGTAATGACATGTACCTGTCCATATTTGGCAGCCAGATGTAAGGGAGTCCAGAAGCTGTTGTCAGACACCTGGACATCTGCCCCGTTCTCCAGCAGCACGGACACCACCTCCTTATAACCACTGGCACTGGCGATGTGTAGCTGCAAACACAGACAGACACGTCACATGTGATGTTTCATTTGGCCAAAAGCCTTCCAATTCAAATCACCATCTGTAAACATCACACAGACTGCGTTATATTTAGAGATCAGCGAACCGTTACACATTTTGGGATTCAAGCATTTTCTCACCAGCGTGACCCCGTCATCATTTTGTTGATTGACGCCGCCCCCGCTGCAGACCAGCTGCCTCACGTCAGACAACATGGTGGACGAGCGTTGGGTTTTCATCTGGTGCATAGAGCTCATGTCCACTCCTGACAAACGCACACACAGGTGTACAAGTGAGATGGACAGAAGGAGTTGAAGACAGAGTGGTTATGTATGGGATCAGACGGGATCTCTCTCCGTGTCAACTGGAGGATATATTCTTTAGTTTCACATGTCTGGGGCAACAAATCATCTCCACTTGCAAAAAGCACTCTATTAGACAAAGCATAAGATCAGCAGTAAAAGAAGATGTGGAGCAGGTCGTCCTGAGATAGTGGGAGTCTTGACTGTAATGATAAACGAGCTCTGTGACTACAGCCCAGAGAAGTGTGCCTCTTTTTCTAGATCTCACTGATTGATTAGCAGTCTAAAGTAACTCTTACTGTATTCAGCATGTGAGCTGACAGAATGGATGAATGTTAACAATGACACGGTTGAACGGTATGACTGTATATACAATTCAGTCGGTAGAAATATATTTGTGCGGTTATCAGTTGTCAGGACTGCTTTGTTATTTACACGTGTGAGCAATGGGGAACACAGTGTCATGCTAAAATCTATACCAGAATATGTCCTACACGAGACAAGATAAAAAAAGCGGCAGTTTGAGTCTATTTTGTTTTACCAGAATTCAACTCATTCTGCCATCTAATAAATTAAACTTTTTTTAATTAATTAATTTATTTATTTTTGTATATGCAATTTGAAACTAAAACAAACAAAAATCTTAAAATACATCACAAGTTTGGGGTCAGTCACACTGAATGACTGAATGCTTGATTGATTAATGTAAATACTTTTAAGCAGGGATGCATTAAATTGATCAAAAGTGACAGTAAAGACATTTCTCATAAATGCTTTTCCTGAGAATTCTGAAAAAAAAAGTATAACAAAAATATTAAGCAGCACAAATTAATAAAAAAATGTTATTGCGACAACTGTGAGTAATGAAGCCAGAATTGTGTGATATAAACTCACAATTGCGAGTTGCACAATTTATTTTATTATTATTTTTTTTTTTTTAGTAGCACTACAAATGAAATTCAACATGTATTTATTTTATGTTTATCTTTAATTAATGTAAGAATTACTGCAAGAGGCAGTATGGCATGCAAATGCATTATATATTTTTTTGCAGTGTAATAAAATAAAATAAAATAAAATAAAATAAAATAATTGCAAGTTATAAAGTCAAAATTGCAAGATAAAAACAGTTGTGAGTTCATATTACGCAATTCTGACTTTATGACTCGCAATTGCAAGTTTATATCTCGCAATTCTGAGAAAAATCAGAATAGTGAGGTATAAACTCACAATTGCGAATTATAAAGTCAGAATTGGGACTCAAAGTCAAAATTGCATGATATAAACTCACAATTGTAAGTTATAAATTCAGAATTGCAAGATAAGAACTCGCAATTCTCACTTTTTTCTCGCAAATGCGAGTTTATATCTCACAATTCTGACTTCTTCTCAAATATAGATATAAACTCACAATTGTAAGTTATAAATTCAGAATTGCAAGATAAGAACTCGCAATTCTCACTTTTTTCTCGCAAATGCAAGTTTATATCTCGCAATTCTCACTTTTTTTCAAATATAGATATAAACTCACATTCACGAGTTATAAAGTCAGAATTGCAATTCTGACTTTTTTCTTGCAAAGGCGAGTTTATAAACCCGCGACTGCAGGTTATAAAGACCTTTTTTTAAGGGGGAAAAGACTGATGTTCTTAGAATTGCAAGTTCATATCTCACAATCATATCCCACAAAATCCCAAAAAGTCAAAATTGTGAGATAAAATGTCACAAGTACCTTTTTTATTCAGTGGAGAAAACAGGCTTATTTTAAATTGTAACAATATTTTACAATATTTATAATATAATGATATATTTAATGATATATTATATATCAAATAACTGCAGAGCATAAGAGACTTCTTTCTCAAAAAAAAAAAAAAAACATATTGATTCCAAACTTGTAAATGGTATACTGTTTAACACTACAGGTCCTATTTATGCGTTTATGCAGTCATACAAAACGGGTGAGGAACTAAGTAAGGAACTAAATGACTGAAGGACCCTACCATTCTCCTCCAGGTGTCTCATGAGGATGTAGCTGCTTTCCGTCCCCTCTGTGGCGTAGTCCAGTGGAATGTTCCCATTCACATCCTGCAGGAGCACGTTGACTCCGGCCTTCAGACGAGGAGTGATGGAGAGGAGAAGGGGGAGGGGAAGATGGCAGTGAGACAAAGCAAAACAAGACGTAAACAAATGGAGTCCCTCTTGCCCCATTCATCAGTCTGCAATCGATGATAAACTACGGCCAATTATCACACTTTCCCAGCATTCCCCAGGGCACCCGAGCTCAGAGATGAGCTACATTAACAGAAAATAGTGCGTTAACTAACTCATTAAGATAGGGGCAGGTTAATAGGGTCTCTGGTACGGTGTCGAGTGTTTGGGTGGCAGCGGGTGATGTGATTTATGAGCGTCTGGTCTCTAGAGACTCCAGGCCGCGATAAGGCTCTGGATTAGCAGAAAAGTATGACACAGGGTTACACAAGAATAGCTACTTCGATACATGAGCACAATCAGAAAAATCAGACAGGGGTTATAATAAACTAGATGACGTATTAAATAAGTAATGGCCATAAAGAAAAAAACTGCACTATTCAGATACTGTTGTCATACTGACATTGAGGGAATGACACAAAAACATGGCCAGATCACACTGCACTACAAGAATCTATCTATCTAACTATCTTAAATATTGTAAATATATATTACATTTTACTGAAGTGATGAGAATGAATGAATGACTGAATGAATGAATACATAAATAAATAAATAAGATTATACAATGATTTTTATTTAAATGTTAAAACTAATTAAATATAAATATAAATGAGTAGAGACTGAAATCTTTGTCAATTCACAAAAAAATGAACAATTACATACTCTAACAGCAATTTTGACCTTAAATAAATAAATATACTACTGCTACTGCTGCTACACTACACTAACTACAGTTAGAACTGTAATAATGTTTATTTAAATACTATAAATAGTATTTTATTGAGTAATAAAACAAATAAAAAAAAATAATTAGTTTTTTTTCCCCATTGCATTGAAATAATAAGACTGAAATCTTTGTTAAATAACAACAAAAAAGGAAAAACAATTAGAAAAAAAATCTGAATACATAAATAAATAAATACTTGTATACAGTGATTTTTATTTAAATGTTATGACAAACAAAAAATAATAATTTATTTAATTTATTTTTCCCCTTCACATTGAAGTAATGAGACATAGACTTTTGCATTTTTAAATAAAAAAATAACAATTGGACTTTAATAATTTTTACTTGAACATTATAAATATACATTGCATTTATTTTATTGAAGTAAAGATAAATAAATAAATAAATGTCATTATACATGATTTTTACTTTAATGTTAAAACAAATAAAAACATTTAATCAGTTTTAAGCCTTTGCATTGAAGCAATGAGACTGAAATCTGTTGAATAACAAAAAAGTAAATAAATAACAATAATAATAATAAAATAAAAATGAATTGCAATTTTGAACTAGTCATTTTTTCCTAAATATTCTAAATATATATATATAACCTATATATGTATATATTTTTTTCCTTTGCACTGAAGTAATGAGAGTGAAATCTTTATTAATAAATAACAAAAAATAAAAATTGAAATATTGCATTTCAAATAACATTGTTTTCCCTTTGAAATTTTATATATATATATATATATATATATATATATATATATATATTATTTCAGCACAGTAACCATTCTTATTACTTTGTACTT
>JAHKKF010515422.1:0-59158 GCA_019740295.1 Labeo calbasu
TTTTTTCTAATAAAATAAATTAAAATGTACAGACTGCACCTTAAAGCTTCTCTGGAAATATTATAATTTTTTCTATAAATAAATAAATACATAAATAAATAGTACAGGTAGCACCCTGAAGCTTCTCAGATTATTTTTTTTTTAACAAATTAAAGGATTCTAGCATTTAAAAACATTTTCTCAAGTAAATACCCCGTGTTAAAAAGAGTACAAAAAGACCTAAGACCCCAGCTTGGGTTAATTCTTCAATGACGTCTGTGGGATTGCCTTAGCAAGCACCTCTATAATGAGGTTGCAAACACTGTCAAATCTCTTTAGGATTTTTCTCTGAGATAGTCGAAATCCTTGTGTAAGTGTGAGGTCCATCAAATCTAAGAGCTGGTGAAGTTCCCAACGAAATGCTCCGATCCAGCTGACAAAACACACCGTGGTGAGAGCGCAAGAACGAAACCTTCCTCTCTGGCTCTGCTGAGATGTTAGAATGGCCAGGCCAGCAAAGTGAGCAGTCGAAGCTCTCCATTGAGAAAACAACATCAACCTGTCCACTCAATTCAAAAAACAGAACCAGGAAGTGACACTTTGTTTTTACTCACACGCTATGCATGTTCAATGCATTTTAAATGCAATGCAATTCTACATAAATAATAATAAAATAAAAAGAATAATGTTACAAAAAAAGTGTAATTTTACTTGCATCACCAGAATACTCTACAGAGCTTTCTGCTTCAAATCAAGAGACGAAATGAGAGGTTTTTCATAAAACACACCCGCAGAGCTTCAGTCATTGCTTTAGAGTTTGCAAGCCCATGCTTTCACCTCCTAGGGCAGAGCAGTGTAAGATTGATGTGGGGTGTCACCGGTAGGAAGTATGTTCAGCTAGGCCTCATTGCAATCCATGTCCTCGTGCGCCGGCCTCGGCTGGAAGCCGCATAGTTTGGCAGGCAGTATTCAGAGGGGAAGAGCTTTAATGATGAGAACCTATGCCACAGAAAAGACTTTCCCATCATGCCTGAAGACCATGGTCTGCTCAGACATGGAGACTGTGTTCTTTTCTCAAGAATTACAGGAATAAACAGCACAGTTGCACAAAAAGCAGATTGTACTATAAATGGAAATAGAAGTATTAGTTAGTAGTTTGGTCTCAACACTCAAAGAGAGATAACATACATAACCACAAACGTAATTTGCAAGTTAGTTAGGGTGGGATAAATAATAATAAAATTATTATTAGTGATAAAAAATAAAATAATGTATTATCATTAGTATGATACATTATGATTCATTATCATTATCTACACATATTTTTGTCCAATCCATAATAATAATAATAATTATAAGTAGTAGTAGTAGTAGTAGCAGCAGTAGTAGTGTTAATATTTGTAATTATTTATAATACATAAATAAATACAAATAAATATATTAAAAATAATTATTATATGTATTATTATTATTATTATTATTGATTGAAATCTTTGTAGCACAGAATGAGTCATCAAAATTATTAATAATTAAAAAAATAATTTATTGTTATTAATAATAATAATAATAATATTTATACACTATTATTATTATTATTAAAATGAAGTGAAAATTAGAAAATTAGGTAAAGAAGAAAATGTGTTCATATTTTTAATCATTTAAAATGTATTTTTATTTATTTAATTAATTAATATTGTTTATTTATTTATTATTATTATTATTAAAATTATTATTTTAATTATTATGAATAAAAAAATAATAGTGTTAATATTTGTTAATCATTTATAATAATTAATACATTCATTATTATTATTGATTGACTGGACAAAAACCTTTGTAGCACAGAATGAGTAATGAAAATCATCATTAATATCATGTAAAAAGGGTGAAAACAAAAAGTTTAAAAAGAAATTGCATATTTAGTAGACAACCTCAAAGTTAGTATACCTGGACCAAAATTTTAATGTATTTATTTATTTAACAATAATAATAATAATAATAATAATAATAATAATAATAATAATAATAAAATAGTGTTATTATTTTTAATAATTTAAAGTAAATAAATAAATTAATAATAAATGTTTGTATTATTATTATTCATTAGTAAATTAGCAATAATATCATGCAAAAGGGTAAAAATGTATTATTTCTTAATAATAATAATAATAATAATTATTATTATTATTATCATTATTATTATAATTAAGAAGAAGAAATTGTGTTCATATTTTTAATAACTTAAAATTAATTTATTTAATTATTATTTATTTTTTATTTATTAATAATATATTTATTAATTTGTATTAATAATAATAATAATAATAATAATAATAATAATAATATTTTTTAATAATTTATAATAATTACTGCACTCATTATTTGTATTATTATCATTATTGTTTTTATTAGAATTATTATTATGATTGGACAAAAATCTTTGTAGCACAGAACTGGTCATCAAAATGGTCAATAATATCATGCAAAAAGGGTAAAAATAGCTAAATAATCTTAGCATATATAGTAGATGACCTCCAAGTTAATATACAGGGGCTAAAATTTTAATTTCATTTTTAAAAATGTATTTATTTATTTTTGTAAGCATTTCTGATATTTCCGCACGTTTTGAGATTTTCATTTTCTTGAAAAAATTAAAAAATAAGTAAAAAAAAAAAAAAAACCCTCATAAATGCTCATGCCAAACTCATTGCCACATTTCTAGTACTTCTTAAGTCACGGTTGCCAGGTTGTTGTGATTACTAGGATGCACTTGGCGGTTTGTGGGCATTTGCTAAGGTGATCTGAGCAGTTGCCCAAGGCAAAATGTTTCTATCTAAACAGAATGAATGAATGAAAATCATGGCATTTATGTGCCTTTTTATGCACAACAAAATTAACCTCAAAGTTCAGGGTCTACTGTACTTAAATTGCTCTTATATAAACTCTAATATGGACACAACATAAGTCACAGTACATCTAAAACAGTAGATATGAATTGGGTGAGAGGCCTTTACACAAGGTGAAGGGTTAAACCAACAACAAAATACATACGATTAGCTATACCATTGTGCATTACAGTGCACAGTTTAAAGACTAGTGTAGAAACATTATGAAAGAAACAATAAATCCAATCTCTCTACTTGCAAATATGTTAATGTATTTTTAATGTGCTAAACATTTGCACATTCGAAAAACCTAATTATAAAAACTGTAAGGGACCAAGAACACTTGGCAGTCAAGCTGTTTTCATCACATGCGCTAAATAATGAGTTTTCCCTTTTCATCTAGCAGGCGGGATCTAGTGCCACCCTCAGACTCGCTCCCACATGATGCCACAGGCCTCGCTGAGCCTCAGCGTGGCGAGAGACTGCATGCCATGTCACTCAGGTTATCAATGAACTGTAAACGTCTGGGCAGAGCGGACAAGCTGTCGGTGAACAAGAGAGGCCAACACAAACAGTCAGCCGAAGCAACCAAAACCATGTCTGTCACCACAATACTTCACAATGTCTTCGCTCAGAGTCAAAACTGCTGCTGGAGACATTTGTAAAAAGAGTGGTACGTTTCAAATGACAGTGCACAATGAACAGTGCGTTTGTTAACTATTAATAAACAATAGAATAATACTCAGCAACTAACATTTAGGAACATTTTTGGTCGGCCAATGAAAATGGTTTCAAACAAAGTGTTTTTGAGAAAACTGTTTGAATGAATGCATATGACTCACTCATAAAGACAGAGGCTGCATGCAAAATCGCATACTTCCCTATCATATAGGGCAGGACTTCCATTTCCATTTTAATCGATTCTCATTTTTACGAAGCAATATCGATTTTTAAATCCTAAGAATCGATTAGTCTAGCCTTTCTCAGTTGAACGGAACATGTAGCCTCTCGTCCAGTAAATCGCAATAAGCTTCATGCGTTGTTATTTCTGATATGAAAAAGTATCAGATTTCAAATTCTGTCCATTTTATTAAAGTATTCAAACAATAAATGGCGTTTTGGCGCTGTTTAATGTGGAGTGACAGATCGCTGTATAGCGTCTCAGTTCATGAGAAGCGGATACGCGATGCGGCCGTGAACGGATCATCTCATCCGCTTTAATACCCGTTTCAGAATGAAAGAAACAGGAATAAATATCCGAAGATATGTCAACTCACCGAACACCGTATCCTGTCTCATGTAATCGCTCAATCAAGGTTCAAAGACGTCAATAGCTTGTACAGAGTCACGTAACATCACATTTACCTCAGAAAAAACATATTCGGTGACCATAAACTTGTTAGCCAGCTAGAAAAAACAGAGAGGAGCATATTGCTAAATATGTAACTTGTGTATGTAATATGTAATTGAGTGTAATTTACACGTTTATATACATGTACATGTACTGTAACTGATATACAGTTAAAGTCAAAAGTTTACATACACCTTGCAGAATCTGCAAAATGTTAATTATTGTACCAAAATAAGAGGGATCACACAAAATGCATGTTATTTTTTATTTAGTACTGACCTGAATAAGATATTTGACATAAAAGACGTTTACATATAGTCCACAAGAGAAAATAATAGTTGAGAATTTATAAAAATGACCCCGTGCAAAACTTTACATACATACTGATGCTTCAGAAGGAAAGACGATGCATTAAGAGCCGGGGGGTGAAAACTTTTTAAATTTAAAAATCAGTGTAAATTTAACTTGTTTTGTCTTCTGGGAAACATGCAAGTATCTTCTGAAGCCTCTGATGGGCAGTAATAAATGAAAAAAATATGATATTTTGGCAAAATAAGAATAATGTACACATCTTCATTCTGTTCAAAAGTTTACACCCCTGGCTCAAAATGCATTGTGTTTCCTTCTGAAGCATCAGTGAGCGTTTAAACCTTCTGTAATAGTTGCATATGAGTCCGTCAGTTGTCCTCAGTGTGAAAAGATGGATCTCAAAATCATACAGTCATTGTTGGTAAGGGTTCAACTACACAAAAATGCTGAAAAAACTAATTATTTGTGGGACCTGAAAGATTTTTATGATGAACAGCAGGCAGTTTAACTGTTCAGGACAAACAAGGGACTCATGAACAACTATCACTAAAAAAAAAAAAAGACAGCTGTGGCTCATTCAGGTAAGAACACAGTATTAAGAATCAAGGGGATGTAAACTTTTGAACAGGGTCATTTTTATATTTTCTTGTGGACTATATGTAATCATCTTTTATGTGAAATATGTTATTCAGGTCAGTACTAAATAAAAAAATAACATGCATGATTGTATGATCCCTCTTATTTTGGTAAAATAATTAACATTTTGCAGATTTTGAAATGCTGAAATGCATGCTAATTCATTTGATAACTCTTTAGTTCTTTTGAATAATTAATTAAAATGGCTCATATGGATCATATGAATGGTTGAATCACACTACACTAGCGGCGATGTATGTTTTTTTTGATTTACTAGAAAGAATTGGTTTAAATGAGTCATTTGTTATTGAATCAGACTACACTGATCGCACAGTATGTTATTACTTTCAGCCTGCAAGAAGTGTTTTTCGCACCATAAATTGGCAAAAAAAACTGCCCTTTTTATCTTATAACATTCAATTCGGACTGCAAACAGATAAAATGACAACTTTTGTCGTGTGGTTGTACATTTATCACTGGAGTCTGCCACTGAAGTTCAGTTTAGGAAACACTGGCATAGAGTAAATTATCGATCTTGGTACTTTAAACATACGTGTAGATATCAAAATTAAGTTGAAATGAAGACTGATTAATCAGAAAAATATTTTTACCCAGCTCTACTTCACACATGCCATATGTTGAAGTTAGACTCCTATTCTGGATGACAAAATTTTCGACACAGCAAGAGTCATCCCTCAGACTGACTTGGTCTGGCCTCATCCAAAAATCACATGCACACACACACTCGCCTACAAACACAAGTGGCTGATTTGCTGGACATTGTTGATATTATTGCAGGGTCCCGGGGGCGCTCGTTTGAGCCCTGGCTCTACATCCTGACCGGTTTGATTCTTTTGTACGCCCTCCAACCTGCACGGCCGGGGACTTCCAGAGGCAGGAGAAGATTTATGAAGCCCCCGTGGCCTGGGGTTAAACCCCGCTGCCTTCCACCAAGAGGATTCCTTTTGAAAACAATAACATCCAGTCCCGGCCTCCTTTGGGACGGCCCGCAGCGGCGTTGACGCGATGTGTTTGTCTTGACAACTGCCGCCGTCTGCGTAAACTCTAAACGTGTGCCACTACTGTATCCTGAACCTGATATTGAGAGGTTGCATATGTAAACACATCTGCTACTGGAGAAATCTGTTTTTTATGGCTTTTCTGATTCTGAAATATGTGCAAATAAAGTCAAACCTCTGTACCGTACAACCTTCCTCTGTGCAGCTTTACAAGGTTACATCAGATGTAATATTCACTCATTTTGCCCCAAGCACTTCCAATGATGACAGCCACAAAATTGCATTTCTAACATGATCAAAGTTTCGTTTTGGAAAACCCAGTGGCTCAAGTGCCATAAACACCTTTCCCACTGTAAAACAATATACGGGGTGAGGTGATAAAGAATGTAACATTACGTACTGCCTTCCATAACTTGTTTATAGTTTCTCTCCGGCTTTATGACCCTCCCTGCCCCCTGTCTAAACCTATAACATCTAACCTCAACCAAACCTCAAACTACAGTAGACAGACTGACACAATATGACACTTCTGCTAGACTGCACACCAGATAAAAGCGTGTCTTAGAAAACCAGACAATATCCTCTAAAAGTTTCCCAAAGTATCATTATTCAAATGTCTTAATGTGACTCTAGCGAATGAAAAGGAGAGGGAGTTTGGGCTTACACGTGGGTCTCCTGATCCAAAGACCTGCAGGACTTGTAATTAATCTAAAGACGTCATGCTACACATCTACGAGGAACAGAATGCAACCTTAGGCCAAATTAATCACCAAAACTAAGGTTATTTAAGCGAGTCTGCCATCTAAAGCACTCCAATCTGAGAGCATTACTGTAGGAAAATCAATCTTCCAAAACTTTTGGGGATGCAATGAAACATTTACTGAGCAAAACAGCCTCAGGCCATCCAAGATGTACATAAGTATGTTTCTTCACCAGAAGAAACTAATTCATCTACATCTTGTAGAAATTTATCATTACATCACTTGCTCACCAACGCAGTGAATGGCTGCCGTCAGAATGAGTCCAAACACAAATTAAAGTACTGTGAAGCAAAAACCTGTTTACAAAAAACAAATCCTTTATTAAGGCATTTTTAAAGGAGTAGCTCACTTCCAGGACAAAAACATACGGATAATGTACTCACCCCCTTGTCATCAATGATGTCTTTCTTTCTTCACTCGTAAAGAAATTATGTTTTTTGAGGAAAATATTTCAGCAATTATCACCATATAGTGACTTCTGTGGTGCCTCCAAGTTTGAACTTACAAAATGCAGTTTCAACGCAGCTTCAAAGGGCTCTAAATGATCCCAACCGAGGAATAAGGGTCTTATCTAGCGAAACGATTGGTTATGTTCTAAAAAAAAATACAAATTTATATACTTTTTAACCTCAAATGCTCATCTTGTCTAGCTCTGCCATGCACATGTGTACTCTGTGCAGTCCTGTTCAAGACAGTTAGGGTATGTTTAAAAAACTCCTATCTCATTTTCTCCTCCAACTTCAAAATCATCCTACATGGCTGTTTTACCTTTTTTCGTAAAGGACGTTTGACCTTCTTAGCACATTGACTTTGTAAACACTGGGTCGGTACTTCTGCAGTGATGTAGGATGATTTTGAAGTTAGAGAAGAAAATGAGATGGAAGTTTTTCGACCCTTGAAAAACCCCACTGGGGTACCATGGGAACCATAAAAGTCCACTATACAGAGATAATTTCCTCAAAAAACACAATTTCTTTACGACTGAAGAAATAAACATCTTGATGACCTCTTGAAATGAACATCTTGGATGACAACAGGGTGAGTAGATTATCTGTAAATTTTTCTTCTGGAAGTGAACAACATGTACTCCTTTAACTTAAAACCATTACTTTCTGCTAAGCCCTCAATCCATAATGTTGCACCATTTATAAGACTTGTATTTTGGCCAGAAGCACAAGTTTAAAATTAAAATGCTTTAATAATGGATTTGTTTCTTACAAACATGCCTTTTCATTTCACAAAATGCTCAAGGGATAGTTCACCCAAAAATTAAATTCTGTCATTAATTACTCATTTTCATGTCATTCCAAACCCGTAAGACTTTGTTTATTTTCAGAACAGTTGTGTTGCTTTCTGTGCAGGGTCTGAAAGCTTTCAGATTTCATCAAAAATATCTTAATTTGTGTGAAGATGAACGAAGGTATTCTGGGTTTGGAACAAAAGAGGGTAAGTAATCAATGACAAAATTTTCATTTTTGGGTGAACTTTCTCTTTAAATGGATTGCTGGTGGATTATTGTGATGCTTTTAGGATTCTTAGAATTTATTTGTATTTTTCAAAATTCCAAAACTTTTCCTGGTTTAAATTGCAGTAGATCTTCAATCCCAGATTTTCAATGTGGTCTCAGACTTCTGGAGCCCACCCGTACATCTTTCAATGCTCGTGACTCATGAAACTAAGAAATGAAAGACTAAGTTGATGGAGCCCTAATGCAGCAGCAGCCACCGTGGCCTTCCTGTCAAAAGCCCATCGGGTTTCTTCGAAGGGTTGAGCTGAGGTTTTGGTGAAGCTCTTTGGAAATAGTAGCATATGGGGACCAGAATCACTGTTGGTCTGCCTCCACGAGCGCAACAGAGCAAACTGAGCTACCACCGCTGTCAGCGAGCCGGCCGCATTCAATTATTTCAAGAATACTGTAATGTCAGCTATACAATCAATATGGAAACAAATATCTGTTTGCTTAAATGCAAAAGCACATCTTGTAGACAGTGCAATCGACCAGATTTCCTATTGCACATTGGGGACCGCAGCTATTTTAATACACTTCTCTGTCTACAGATTAAAAAAAAAGAAAATCTCGATGCGTAAAAGAATCCAGAAGACCATTAACCTAGTCCGGGCTAAACCATAAACCTCGTCTGGCCCACGTTGCCAAAACCGACCATGCGGTCGGAAAGCCAGCCCCGCTACAGTGGAGTGTGGCATCACTATAGAGGAAGACATGGAAAGGCCAAACACCACCAAGAGTCGCAATAAAGGTTTGCAGGCAACTGGAAAATAAGGCAACATGTGGAAAAAATGCGACGGAATGACAGAAGAGAGCAGAACGGACGCATGCAAATAGCTCGTGCAGAAGCAGATGCCTGGACAACATCAAAAGCCACCAAAACCAAACGCAGCCTTTGATTTATGAGGATATGAATTTCTAACAATATTAAATGGTTACTTCAGACAAGGAAAAACACCTATTTTACAAATTGGACCTAAATTTAGCCTTGAATTTAGTTTTATATATCATTCAAGACAGCTGTGATAAATTATGTAAAAACACAATACAAATTTTAAATGCTGCAGATATTATATTACAGGCTTTTTAACAGATCCCTGCATGCCTATATTATCAAAAAAGGGATTTTCTCTGTTTTTAAGTTCTTAACTTGCGTGGGTGAAAATTAAATTAATAAAACTGATCAAAAAATTGTTCCAATTTTACAATGGCGCTAATTAGGGTCAGTATACTTTTATAGTGGTCATATTTCTGCTCTTTTGCTTCTAAAATTGTTTTCTCATGCTAGAATAAAGATTTATAGCTTACAAGTCCCAAAAGAATAGAGCTTTAGATAAAAGCTTGTGCGCACCAACTGAACCAAAACTTAGTATGAAAACTATTCAAGGATCATTAGCTAAACCTTAAGACGACCAGCTGTTAACCTCTCAAGTCAGTGGTCAGAAGAAAAATCTGAAATAAAAAAGGCGAACATGTGGTGTAGTCAAAGAGCTAGTGCTCGTTTTTGGTCATCAAATAATCAATAACATATTTTAGATGCAACGCACATACAAAATAAATGTTTTAAAATATTTTTTATATATTTGCACTTTCTTTCAAATATTTTTAATTAGTTCACCCAAAAATGACTCAACTTAATTTCTCATTTTTTTTCATCACTTGCTCACCAATGGATCCTCTGCAGTGAATGGGTGCCATCAGAATGAGAGTCCAAACATCTTATAAAATCATTAAAATAACAGTAATTCACAAGATGTGTTTTTGTAATAAACAAATCTATGAATAAGATGTTTTTCAAACTGTTGCTTCCATAAATTTTTTTCTCCAATAAAAAAAAAAGATCTCTCTGAATCAGGAGTGAAATATGCACAGATCACGCATTGTTTACAAGAAAGTCCAAAACATATTAAACAAATACGTTGGTGGATTTTGATAAGAAAGGACAACAAGAGATGGAAAAAAGCATTATTATAGATTACGGACTATGGATTCTGACAACACCCATTCACTGCAGAGGATCTGTTGGTGAGCAAGTAATGCAATTTTAAATTTCTCTAAATCTGCTCAAATGAAGAACCAAACTCATCTACATCTTGAATAGATAAGTGTAAGTACATTTAAAGCAATTTTTTATTTGAATTATTTTTTTAAAATAAAAGAAAAATTAAAAAAATATTACCCTTAGATTTTCCTAACTATCTTAAATACCCCCCAAATCATCTCAAAACTGTCATTATTGTTGTCTGTCATCATACACTTTGCCTGCATTTTGAAATAGAAAACTTTTTGAATGCTGGTTGCAATAACAAAAATAAAGCACGACCAGGTAAGTCTGATTCATATGGAAGCCGATTCATAAGAAAGTAGTTTTAGCTACTTTTTATCTCACAATTCTGACTTTTCTTGCAATTGTGAGTTTATATCACACAATTCTGAGAAAAAAGTCAGAATTGCAAATTTATATCTCACAATTCTGGCTTTATAACTTGCAATTGCAAGTTTATATCACGCAAATCTCACTTTATAATTTGCAATTGTCAGTTTATATCTCACAATTCTGAGAAAAAAAGTCAGAATTGTGAGTTTGTATCATGCAGTTCTGAGAAAAAAGGTAAAAAAAATATATATATATATGCAATAACCTTTATTTTTTTATTCAGTGGCATAAATGGACTTCCATAAATTCATCAACAAATGACTCATTTGAGTCAATTATTTATTAGAAAAGGGTAAAATATTGAATTCTTGATTTTAATTGATTTTCTGGTTTTCTAAGATTCTTAAATCCCAAGAATCAATTAATCTAGCCTGTTTTCAGTTAATGAACGAAACATTGCAGCGCACCTTCCATTCAATAAATCGTAATAAGCTTTGTGCTTTGTTACTTTTTTAATATAAAACAAAGTCTCAGATTTCATATTCTGTCCATTTTATTATAGTATTAAACAATAAATGTTTTTTTGGTGCTTTTTAATGGTGTTGTGACAGATCGCTGTAGCGCCTTAGGCAGCGCAAAGCATGCGTCAAAATCCGTGTCCTGTCTCATGTAATCGCTCAATCAGCTTTTGAACTTCGCAAAGACGTCAATGTAAACAATGTCACGTAACGTCACATTTACTTAAAGAAAAAAAAACATATTCGGTGACCATAAACTTGTTAGTCAGCTAGAAAAATGAACTCAAGAAAGGAGCATTTTGCTAAATAATGAAATGGTCTAAAGACTCACAAATCAGAACCATTGCAGTCTTTTCTTTTCTCAACAATATTCTCTGGTTGTAAAGGTATAGCAGCTAAACTACTGTAACTATAAAAAAGGAAAGCCATGATGTCTGGGTCTTTTATGAATTATAACCATATGATATCCAGAAGAAGTCATCTTGGACAGCGATGGAACAGAAAACTAGACAAATAATTTCCTCCGACTTCAAAAAGAACAAATTGGGCACAGGAGACCTCTGACAAAAATGACATTTCCGACTCGGAGCACAATGGAAAACATAACATGACAGCCACAAGCACCTCATCACTTTATTTAGGGGTCCAAGTGAAGTCTGGAGAGATGTAATTTAAAAAACGTCCTGCCATCGTATCAACATTAAATCTTAAATGGAAGGAATTGGTGTAGCATATGGTAAGCATACTTTAGAAGCAAGGGCAGTAGGTTGTTTTTTACCTTTTTTACTCGGAAGAAACTGAAGTCAGTGCCCTGGCCTCTGACACAGTGGGGATGTTTACTTGTGTAATAGAAGGGGACATGGGGCAAGTCATTGAGCAATGCACATTTGAGACAACAAAACAGCCTGTAAAATTGTATTTTGGTCAACCAAAACTAGGATTACACTTTCTTCTCCTCTAGCATACAGCAGAGCTGCTTCCAAGGACAAGATCCAGCGTCTCAAGACAGAGAACTGTTGAGAAGCAGATTTACAGTCTATGGTAACAAAGTATGTTTACTGGCAATGCTGTTCTGCGACGGCTGCTATTGAAGAAAGAAGAAAAACACCACAGCACTCAAAGATTACAGCTGTGACAATGTTATCCTCTGTTTGGACACATGTCTCACGGCTCTCTGCCTGAACTCTCATGCTACGCAAACATAAGTGTCTTTTGCAATTGCCTACTTCTTGACAGATTGATATTTCAAATGCGCAGCCAGATAAGATGCATTTTCCACATCTGGATAGCCGATAGATTATACTGTATATAAATGTGTTTACTGAAATATGGAAAGTAAAACTCCTATGGAGTTTGAAGTAAATCTAAAACACTTGTTGGTTTACTTGCTTTTCCAAGTTATGAACTTGAAATGTAGCAGGACATACGATCCTCGAGGGTCAAAACAATATTAGCATGGAAGTAAACCAGCCGTTATGGCAATAACATAAAGCTAACATCCGCAGATATGGCTTCAGAAACACGTAACGTTTCCAGAATATTTACATAGGACCAAAAGCTATTTTATGAAAAACTAGATAAAAAAAGGTTTGTCAAGACAAACTTTAAGTTGGCTTGAGAAAGCCGAACAAGAAAGTTAAAAAGGTTTGTAAAGTTAGAAAAGTTTAATAAGTTTTAAAAAGTTAAGTTTGATGGTTTTCAGTCTGAAATAGTTTGAAGTTTAAAGTAGTTTTTAAAAGGTTAGAGATTGAATGTTCTGAAGGCAATACAGTCTGTCAGAGATAGATAGATAGATAGATAGATAGATAGATAGATTTTCTGATAGCATGTTGGTAACATGATTCTAGCATGATTCGCAAGCTACAAGCATGTTGTTAGCATGATTCTAGCATGATTAGCATTTTATTAGTATGTTGCTTGCATGATTAGCAAGTTGCTAACATGTTTCTAGTATGATTAGCAGGTTGTTAACATGTTTCTAGCATGATTAGCAAGTTGCTAGTATGTTGCTAGCATGTTTAGCAAGTAGCTACTATGTTGTTAGCACGATTAACAGGTTGCTACCATGCTTCTAACATGATTAGCAAGTTGTTAGCATGTTTCTAGCATGATTAGCAAGTTGTTAGTAAGTTGCTAACATGATTCTAGCATGATTAGCAAGTTGCTAGTACGTTGATAGAATGTTTCTACCATGATTAGCAAGTTGCTAGCATGTTTTTAACATGATTAGCATGTTGCTAGCATGTTTCTAGCATGATCAGCAAGTTGCTAGTATGTTTCTAGCATGTTTTAACATGATTAGCAAGTTAATAGCATGTTGTTAGCATGTTTCTAGGATGAAAGCAAGTTTCTAACATGTTTCTAGCACAAGTAGCAAGTTGCTAGCACGTTTCTAGCATGAATAGCATGTTGCTAGCATGATTAGCAAGTTGCTGGCATGTTTCTAGCATGAGTAGCATGTTTCTAACATGATTAGCAATTTGCTAGCCTGTTTCTAACATGATTAACAAGTTGCTAGCATGTTTTCAGCATGATTAGCAAGTTGCTAGCATGTTTCTAACATGATTAACAAGTTGCTAGTATGTTTCTAGCATAATTAGCAAGTTGCTAGCATGTTTAAGCATGATTAGCAAGTTGCTAGCATGTTTCTAGCATGATTAACAAGTTTCTAGCATACAATCCTTGAGGGTCAAAACAATATTAGCATGGAACTAAACCAGCCGGTTATGGCAACAACATAAAGCTAACATCCGCAGATATGGCTTTAGAAAAGCATAACGTTTCCAGAATATTTACGTAGGACCAAAACCCATTTTGCGCATGACAATGAAAAATTAAAAGTTAATTTTGGACTTCTGGACGCAAAAGCTGGCTAGAAGTAAGCTTTGAGGAATGGCAAGAATATCAGTGAATTATGATCTAAATTTTGGTCTGTTTTTCACAAAAACGTATGGATCTTTATATCACTATAAACCATATGGAAAGAGTTTTAATAGTTCCTTTTCCAGTTGGAACCAAAAGGTGTAAAAATGCTATTAGTACTAGATTAAAGCACCAAATAAATTACAAAATAATCATATTAAAATTCACAAGAAGAAAGTAGCACACCCTGTAAAAATGGGAATGTTATGACGTTCCATTTTTACATTCGGCAATGTCCTTTAAAGCAGATGGATGGATATAATAGCAGTGCATTTGGCAGGATATTCACATACCGTGGGCAAACCGATGGAACCAGTAGTATCCCATGTCCACACCAAGAAACGTAAGCCACCATGTCCAAGCTGAATCCCAGGGAAGCTCCAATAAACGGAAGTTGTTCCAGACATAAATATAAACTGACAGCTCCAAACTTCTCATCATGAGCCTTGAGAAAGACACCAAAAGAGCTGAATTAAGTTATATCAGCAGATAAACATTTGATGGAAACTGGGACAGTAAAACATAAAATAACATTGGTTTTATTCTCAGTTTCTTTCTGTTCTCCGAACACTGAATAATCTCTTCATAAGGTCAAGTTTTATTTAATACACAGTGCGAATAAAAAGACTTGTTTGTGTTTCATAACTATTGACATTTTAGTCACACTTGGGAAGTTGTTGTCAACTCACTGAGGCAGGCGGGACATCATCCCTGCGGACAAAGACGTGATGTAGTCGTTGATCTTGATGCGAGGGCCATCTGTCTTTAACCATCCCAACACAAACTCCAAAAATATCAAACCAAAGAAATACGGTGTGGCCTACAATACAAAAATCATAAATCCTGCTGTGAATGAAAATAAGCATAAGTCACTACAACTTACCTAGTATATGGAAACTTAAGTACTGCATTTTAATCTAAAAGACTGAGTCAAGTTTTGCAAGCATTACAGATGATTTTCTGTAACTGCCCTAAATGTCAAACTAAGCATAAAAATTCAATACACTAGGTGTCTGTCAGCTTAAGTATGTGAAGTTGTTCTGTAGCAAAGTCACGGGTTCAGTTTCCAGGAGTCCATGACCTACTAACATGTAAGGATGCATTTATACAAACGAAGCTGAGAATTATTTTCATTTTATGGCAGATGACCAATTGTCCAGTATTAAAATTCTGTATAGACCAATTTGAAGTAGACATCCCAGTTACCTCAGTTGGAGCTGCGTTTGAGACATATGTGACCCTGGACCACAAAACCAGTCATAAGTAGCATGGGTATATTTGTAGCAATAGCCAAAAGTACATTGCATGGGTCAAAAATATAGATTTTTCTTTTATGTCAAAATTCTTTAGGATATTAAGTAAAGATCATGTTGCATGAAGATATTTTGTAAATTTCCTACCGTAAATATAGTAAAACTTAATTTTTGTTTAGTAAAATGCATTGCTAAGAAATTTGCTGAATTTTCTCAATATTTAGATTTTTTGCACCCTCAGATTCCAGATTTCTCTGTCAAATATTGTCATATCATAACAAACCATACATGATCAGAAAGCTTATTTATTGCGCTTTTTTATATATAAATACATAAATCTGAGAAAAAAAAAATTGTGGTCCAGGGTCACATATATTATTAGCCCTACAGTTATAAAATAATATACTATTTAAACCTATAACATTTTACATTTACCTATTTTATCTCACAATTCGGACTTTTTCTCTGACAAATGCAAGTTCATATCTCGTATTTCGAATTTATAACTCGCTGGAACTCTTAACAATACCGAGTTCCCAATTCTGAGGAAAAAAGCCAGAAGTGTGGGATATAAACTCATGATTCTGAGTTTATGGGGAAAAAAGAGAATGACGAGTTGATTTTTATTATCAGAATTTCTTATCAGAGATATGTAATCTCAGAATTGTGAGAATTAAATTGGAATTTTGAAATATAAACTCAAATTTTCCTTTTTTATTCTTTTATTCAATGGCTACCATAGACTGCTACTTGAAAACTGTCATTTTCTGCCACCAGACAGGCTCCGCAATAAAATGTACACTGGATGCAAATAATTTCACAAATATAATTAATAAATTAATAAATCACTTTTATTATACTACTAATTATACTATTAATTAATTATACTACTAAATTATACTAGTAACAAAAATACTATACATACATATATATATACATATATTAACTTATATATATATATATATATTTATATGCATTAATATTATTTAATGTATTTATTATCTATACATTTAATTATATATTTTTTATTTATAATAAATTTATAAAAATGTATTTTATAAGCAAAAATAATCTAATAAATATTACAAATAGAAATAATAATAAAAATAATTAATAAAATAAACACATTAAAAACTAAAATTAATAATTTTTAAAGGTATAGTTTACCCAAAAATGAAAATTCTGTCATTAATTACTCGCCCTCATGTCGTTCCGACTCCAAAAGACCTTCGTTCATCTTCAAAACTATTTCTTCTCTTCCGTATCAGTCTTCGACGCCCTTTCACAGGAACACCACGAGAGTACACATGCGTGAACGTGTGTCAAAGACTGACACGAAACCAAAATTGTTCAACAAGATATTTTTAAATGAAGTAATTATTTTAGTTTTCTTTGCTCACAAAAATATTCTCGTAGATTCATAAAATGACGGTGAACCACCGATGTCACATGGACTATTTTAATGATGTCCTTACTACGTTTCTGGGCCTTGAACGTGTCAGTTGCGTTGCTGTTTATGCAGGGTCAGAAAGCTCTTGGAGAATCAACAATATCTTCGTTTTCTGAAGATGAACAAAGGTATCACGGGTTTGGGATGACATGAGGGTGAGTAATTAATGACAGAATTTTCATTTTTTGGTGAACTATGCTTTTAATGCTAATGCTACAACTGTATAAGGCCAATAAGGCACCTATATATTATACTGTGCGTTCCTAATAATGTATACCTTTAATGTAATGCAAGCTGCATAAAAGTGTCTTGGAGCGTATGGAATTGGAAGGTTCCACTCGAGTTGGACTCTCTAAATGTCTGTAATCACCAATTTACCAGCAAGCTTAACTTTAAAGAATTGGATGTAGAGGAAGTTTTTCAGGATTTCTTAAACTTGGATTACCCATCAAAACCTGGGGCAAATCACAAAAGACCAATTAAAAACTTCACAGATGTGGTGCTGGCAGTGCTCTGGGTCACTCTTTGCAGTGTGAAACCCGAGACTGACTTTCTCACATGCAAACACACACGCACACTGAACTGAGAGTGTGGAGAGGGGGGAAACAACAGTATAGAGTAGATCTACAGGTGGAAGGGGACATGTGTGTGTATATATACGTGTGTGTGTGTGTGTGTGTACAAGTTAACTGAGGCAGGATAGACCACTTGGGAACCCCTATCACACGCAAACCTGGACACATCTGGCTGCCGACTGCAGCGGAGCTCTAGCTGCTAGTGCTGTGAAACTTACTTCTAAAACCTACAAACTAAACTTAACGCATATGAAATGCAACCTAATTAGATGTTTAACTTCAATTAGCCATGCTGTTTGCAATAATTTAACTATAAGAACAAGTGCGCTTGAGGTTTGAGAAATGTATTTTAACATTTTTCAGCATGTTTTTTTAAAGAAACAAAATGAAAACAGCTATTAGCCCTGCAGTAACATATTTCAAGCTTGCAAAAATTGTTGCAGGGCTCTTAATAGTTGTATATAAAGCTGTGATTGTGGACTCAGATCTCACAAGGGGAAAAAAATGACATTTGTGAAGCAGATGTTAGTATTTTAGGTTTTTCTTCAGCTTTCTTGGTCAAATTCTAGACGGTTCATGTAACTTTACACACAGGAAAAATGCAAATACAGTCAAACTGTTTTTTAAAGAAGGCACTGTCAACTAATCTCGCTTTATATAAATTTCTAAAACACTTTTTATTGGGATTTTGCAGTTTCAGCTTCGGTTTTATCATCTGACTGACTTTTGAACAGTTTTTAATTATACTCCAAATTCAAACTTATTGGAGAAAATATCTATTATGCTGAAGCACAAATCCATGTATTGACCAAGACAAGAAAACACAGAGAATTTCTATTGTCTCACCCACACACATCAAGAGACAGAAACTTCAAATAAAGTTCTGCAGGAATGGTGAGGGAGGCAATTTAACAAGTGTGTGTTTGTGACAGAATTACAACAATTAGGATTCCTGCTGTGTGGTTAATTGCAATTTCTCTATTCATGTGTTTATGGAGGCCTGTAAAAATGTGAGTGTTTTACCTCAAATAACAAACATGTGTTGATTTGAGTGCAGCCAAACCAAAAAACACACATATTGGGTCTGTTAAAATGTAAGGAGCGAGCTCCCCGCTGTAGGGCTTAAAAACCTGAACAGGTGGCAGACTTATTTTCAAACTGTTGCAGGCATGGTGCTCACTGTTTTGTACGTTAATGAAAATTAAGAAACCACACAATTAAAGGTACAATACGCAATTACGACATTATTTAAATCCAAAGTATTAGACGTGTTGTTAGAAAACATGGGTGGAGTCACCATTAAAAGTCAAAAGGATCATCATGTCAGAGTGTTTGATAGTGCAGTATTACTAATATAGAAGAAACCACAATTACAGATGTTTTGTTTACAATAATATATTGCCTGTATGAAACAAAATGATGATTATAATATATATCAGGGGCGTTTCCTCTGAGGAAGCAAGGGAGGATAAATGGCAAGTGTTTTCTCAAAATATTGGTTGAGAAAAATAAAACAAGGCAATTTTACAAAATATAACACTAAAAAGTGTATAAATCACTCGTTTTTCTAAAGAAACGTTGCGACGCCAGCAAGTACAGTTACAGCAGGAGTCCATGTCTCTCTCGCCTACCCTGAGCCCATTGAGTTTTGACAGACCACCCCATAGCGTGCAGTAAGTTTGGTGAACAAATGGGGAAAAGTCACATGAGAGGAGGCAACGCCTCCATCGTGATATGACTGGATATGACTGGTTATGATCAACTGTGATTGGTTCATGCAATAAATTCCGCCTCTTGTGCACGTTCTGCATTCGCAAATCAGTTTGAATTAACAATATAATGGCGTTAATGGGAAAACTAATTTAAAAAAAATCTTAGATACCTTATAAACACTTTGTTCCCTTAAAATAAGACTTGAAATGGCATGAATACATGTTCTGGGGGAGTCTTCACTGAGTAATGGTGAAATGTAAAATAAATGTGATCCTGGACCACAAAACCAGTCATAAGGGTCAACTTCTGAAATTGAGATTTATACATCATCTGGAAGTTGAATAAATAAGTTTTGATGCATTGATGCATGGTTTGTTAGGATAGGAAGATACAACTATTTTAAAATCTGGAATCTAAGGGTGCAAAAAAATCTAAATATTGAGAAAATCGCCTTTAAAGTTAAGTTTTGATATATTTACAGTAGGCGATGTACAAAATATCTTCATGGAACATGATCTTTCCTTAATATCCTAATGATTTTTGGCATAAAGAAAAGTTGATTTGACCCATACAATGTATTGTTGGCTTTTGCTACAAAAATATCCGTGCTACTTACGACTGTGTCTGTGACCAATATTTATTGAGCTTTAATAACTTAGATTTTTCAAAAATAGTTAAAAGTAAAAAAAGCTATTAATAGTTAAAACTATTAAAAAGCATAGATGATCATAAGTTCACAGATGAAATATATTGTTTAAATTTTTACTGCCTTGAGTTATTTTGGAATAAATGTAAAATGCTTAAAAACACTAACTTGATGAGATTCATACTTGCCTTTAATAAATAGAATACTGATTCTGAATAATGATAATGATTATTTAAACAAGAAAATGTGACTGGAACATGAATTTACATTTAATCAAAAAAAAAAAAAGATTTATGAACACTGCACACCACTGATATATGTGACCCTGGACCATAAAACCAGTCATAAGTAGCACAGGTATATTCGTAGCAACAGCCAGCAATACATTGTATGGGTCAAAACGATAATTTTTTTTTTTATGCCAAAAATCATTAGGATATTAAGTAAAGATCATGTTTTTGGACATTTCCTACTGAAAATATATAAAAATTTCATTTTTGATTAGTAATATGCATTGCTAAAAACTTCATTTGGACAACTTTAAAGGCGATTTTTTCAATATTATTTTTACTATTAAACAGTTCTATATCATTCCAAATATTGTCCTAACAAACCATACATCAGTGGAAAGCATTTTATTCAACATTCAGATGATGTATAAAGTTCATTTTCAAAAAATTGACTTTTTTGTGGTCCAGGGTCAAAAATATTGTGTGTGTGCTTAAAACATGAATATATTACCACTTCATCTTAGAAGGTAAAAGGGCCTGTTTTAATGTCACATAGATAGGCAGACAGGCAGACAGACAGACAGATGACATTTTCACTGCATAAAGTTGTAAAAATGTATAACACTGCATTTCTAATGCACTCTTGCACAGTTTTTAAGGCATTCTTTTAACACAAGGAAAGTTGTTACACATGCTAAAAGAGGAATGGGGACATTTTTTGTTCGGGAAGAAAATGACGTAAACACCCCGTCCAAGCTCTGCTTGTGCAAGCTTTGCCGAAAACAACTTCCTCTGTGATTGTGAGTGTACTGCTGCTGCTGTTGTTGTTGTTAAACACAGTAGCTCGGTATAAATCTGTATGTAGACTAATCTCATTGTTTTCCTTAATCCACCGTGAACGCGGTCATGACGTCACACTTACCTCATTGACATATTTCGGCACCTCTTGTACAGTCGCGAATGATGATTCATTAGGAGTCATTAGACTAAACAACATACGAATCCCCTGAGAGACAGTCACATTGTTTACTTCCTCTCCTGCCATAGCGTTCGTATATGTGGTGGAAAATGAAACTAGAGTATAGATCAGTGGCTCCTCTTACGGTCGGATTAAACAGATGGGCGTTTATTTCTGCTGGGCGTTTATGAACACCTACAACAGTCTGGACCTTTGAACTTGACGGTAACGCTGATGAAGAGAGATGTCATGATCACATGACACACGACAAGCACTTTTACTTACTAAGATAAAACAGCTAAGTCGACCTATAGGCCTGCTTTTACTTTTATGGCAGAAATAGCAAAAAGGGCGATTATATAGATAAATATAGATAATATGTCGAATAGACACAATTACGTAATACTCACACTTTTTGCATAATTTCACAAAATTACAAGGTTAAATAACTTAAAATGACGTGAAAAAAACCTTAAACTAAAGTAACTGTTTTACTCTTTATATGGGACTTTATTTTTTCAAATAAATTAATTATCTGACTTGTTAATGGATACTGAAACTTTTTTTAGACAGTAAATACTCTATCACATTTTTTTATTTTTACATCTTTATCCACTCTATTTGTCCTGTAACAGTGGGCGTGGCCATTTTAAAATTTGGCTTCCAGTGTCATTCGCATCCAGTTGTTTTTAGCTGTACAAAACGCTCGTTTTACTGCTTTATTGCAAACTGGTATGTCTTACCATACTATTTTAATATATTATCTTAATTATGAAAACACTGGTTTGTAGTGCAAACTTTTTTACTGTTTACTGCACTTTGTTATTCTTCTGGCTATTTCCCTACAGCGGCTAACGAACCGGAAGTCTCGCGCATTCACAGAAAACGGCTTCTGCACTGAAAAATAAGGTGGGTTGTTTTAAATGATTTTATTATAAACAATTTTGTTTTTCTAAACATAAAAAGACAGAAGCCTATCACAAGAGAGTCCCTTTAAGGCCACAGCAGCAAACTGTAAATTAACACATATTTTGGAAAAGCAGCGGTTGTAGTGTCTGCTGCTGTTTTTGGCTCGGACTATATTTAAAAACAATGTAGCTTTTCCTGTCCAGGAGAAAGAACCTAAGAAGTCAAAGGGCAGTAAAAGGCATCGATGTGAAACAGAGAGTAGCATGACTTTGTGTGTGACCTCTCTATTCCATTGTGTAGGAAGTTCCAGAAATCTCCTTGGTGATATGAAAACATTCAAACAAAATATCTTTTTGTGGTTTCTTCCGTCAAAAGCAGTTGAAGCTCTAACTGATTCTTTTGGCAGGACCCTCAGAATCACTGCTCCTGGTGGGCAAACGTGTCTTGATTCTCCTGGCTTGCATTACGAATTAGAATGCAGGCTCACTCTGTGGCGACGGCGAGAACGGACCATAACAATATTTCAGACCTGATTTTGTAATAGAATATGATCCGTTTGCTCACCCACCTCTCAGAATTAAGGCAGAAGTCCTGACCCTGCCTGGAGGAGAAGCTGAATTTAGCATATTCCCCTGCCCCTTCCTTAATAACTTATTCATGTAAGCTCCTCGCTCAGCCTTAGCATATATTCGTCTCATAATCATGGTGATGAGTCGCAGACCCTCGTCAGATTTCTCCATAGAAACATTCAACTTAAGGCGTGAAGGTGCCGAGGGTTAGAAAAATGTTCTGGACTTGCAGCTGAATACACAACAACGGTCCAGTCCAATTGCGTGCAATTAAGGCCCAAAATTTCAGCTTCTGTAAAGAAAGTCCCTATTGCTCAGCAACAGCATAAAAGTAGATGGAAAGTGACTCAAGACAGATGACACAAATTCTAACCACTACTTAAAAATCTTTCAAGATTACTCACTGCTGCAGGCAGTAGATGCCTTCACATTAAATTAAGATAATCGTGTAAAGTTTATCGATTTTTCATAAATTGAAATACATCTTTTTAAATAAAACTGTGTTGGAATAAGTAGATAGAGGGAACATAAGATTTCATAATCAGATGCCTGCAATTTAATATTTTTTCAACATGAACAAATAGTATTTTTTTTTTTAATTAATTTACACTTATTTGAATTTCTAATTTAAAAAATGTATAAATGTAAACATATACATTATATATTTTTCCACTGAATTAATGAATAAAGAAAGAAAGAAATAAGGTAATTGCAACTCATAAATGTAGACTTTTTTTCCTCGAAATTGCAAGACAGAAACCAGAAAGTCAGAATTCTGACTTTCTCATAATTCTAAGTTTATATCTCACACTTCTGACTTTTCTGCTCAGAATTGTGCATTTGTATCTCGCAATTATCACTTTTCTCAGAAGAGCAAGATAAAAGTCAGAACTGTGACATATAAACTTAGAATTGCAAGAAAAAAAATCAGAACTGTAAGATATAAACTCAGAATTGCATGAAAAAAGTCAGAATTATGAGATACAACTCAGAATTGCGAGGAAAAAAAATCAGAATTGTGAGATATACATTCAGAATTACAGGGGGGGGGGGGGAATCAGAACTGATAAGATATAAACTTGGAATTGCAAGAAAAAAAAGTCAGAATTGTGAGATATAAACTTGGAATTGCAGGAAAAGTCAGAACTGTGAGATATAAACTCAGAATTGCAGGAAGAAAAGTCAGAATTGTGAGATATAAACTCGGAAAAAGTAGTAATTGTGAGATATAAACTCGGAATTGGAAAAAAAAGTCATAATTGTGAGATATAAACTCAGAATTGCAAGAAAAAAGTAATAATTGTGAGATATAAACTTGGAATTGCAAGAAAAGAGTCAGAATTGTGAGATATTAACTTGGAATTGCAAGAAAAAAAAATCTGAACTGTTAGATTAAAAACTTGGAATTTCAAGAAAAAAGTCAGAATTGTGAGATAAAACTCAGAATTGCAGGAAAAAAGATAGAATTATGAGATGTAAACATGGAATTGCAACGAAAAAAAATAGAATTTTTACATTAAAAACTCTGAATTTCAAGAAAAAAGTCAAAATTGTAAGATATAAACTCAGAAATGTGAGATACAAACTCAGAATTGGGAAAAAAAGTCAGAATTGTGAGATATAAACTTGGAATTGCGAGCAAAAAAGTCAGAATTGTGAAATATGAACTCACTATTGTGAGAAAAAAATGTCAGAATTGTGAGATATGAACTCACAATTGCGAGAAAAAAAATCAAAACCCCAAAAATGTCCTAGAAAACCAAATGGGTAGCAATTCCATCAGCTGGCCTGAAATTGTAGTCGAAAGCCTTAAATCCTTCTTCAAGCAGTGTCTTTCATTAGCTGACCTCAAAACAAGGAAAAAAAATCATACCAAGCAACATACGAAAAGTTTATTGTTGAAGCACGTGGTATTGTGTGCACATGATACAGCTGTCAGATTTTTGAAAAATAGGAATACTTATATTTACATGACATACTATAATCTGAAATGTTTTTGACGGCACGCTTGATCGTTCATTATTCTGATGACATCATCATTGTACAAAAACATACAGTAGAAATCAATTAAGGCACAGAAATTGACAGTGCAAACTAAAACTTACACCTTTTCAACACAAGCTCAGAATGGAATGTTGTTGGGCCAGATTGGACTGCTAGATTCTGTCTTTCAAGTAAAAGAGCAGTAGAAGCGTATTTTAAAGGTGCTGTAAGTGATTACTTTATGGAATAGCATGCAGAAAATATCCATACGACCTGACAGAAGTCCCTAGGCTCTGTAAACACCAACACAAGTCTGGGATGCAATACAGGCAGGATTTTGAAAGGACTTACAGCACCTTTCAAACGTGTAAACATTTCCGTCAAACAAGCAAGGCACTTTTTCTTTGTGAATACTGATGCCACAAATATTCTGTATCATCCAAATGCACAACAATACATCAGTCCTGCATACATTTTTACATGTTTAGTGAGCATTGTCACTACTCGGAGGTGTCCCGATAGGCGTTGTATTGCGGTGCCTCCTCATTGGCACATGTGGTGTTGCTTTGTGTACTTTCAGTCTGTACTTTCAGTCCGAAATGTGACCCCAGATAAGCATCGAAAGGCGAATGGGATCTGTTTGTATCATAAGTGAGCGTGCTCAGAGCTCTGGTCACTGTCGTGGCTGTCCTCATTGTTGATTAGTGAGTCCGGCGTATGGTGGAGTCCAGGAATTCCCGAAAACTCGGAGGGAAGCAGCGTTCCCTTTTTCACATTCACAAGCTCTTTTTCTCTCGCTACCGCCCCCTGTTGGCCGCCTTTTACTCGCTTCCATTTCATCCGTCTGTTCTGAAACCACACTTTTACCTAGTGGGAAAGAAAGACACATGAGTTTCCATGTTCTATTATTTGGATTAGCTCACTTGCATAATAAAAAATTCCTGATAATTTACTCACCTCTATGTAATCCAAGATATTCATGTCTTTCTTTCTTCAGTCGAAAGGAAATTAAGGTTTTTGAGAAAAACATTTAGTGAACTTTAATGGTGGCCAACAGGTTAAAGGTCCAAACTGCAGTGCTTTAAAGGGCTCTACATGATCCCAGCTGTGGAATTAGGGTCTTATCTAGTAAAACAACCAGGCATTTTCTAAAAAAACAAAACAAATGTATATACTTTTTAACCACAAATGCTCATCTTGCACTAGGTTGATTCACGTATTACATAATAATCCACGCAAACGTGCAAAGAAAGTCAAACGCCCTTTTAAAAAAAAGGTAAAACAACAGTGTCAGATGATTTTGAAGTTGGAGGAGAAAATGAGATATAGTTTTTCGCCCTACCTTACCTTTCCGAAAAACACAGACGAAGAACTAACCGTTCGTGACTTTTCCAGTGCAATTACTTAATGCGTTAAGTCTCTTTGTGATTAAAAAGTATATACATTTTTATTTTTTTAGAAAATGACCAATCGATGTGCAAGATAAGAACCTTATTCCTCGGCTGCAATTTAGACCTTCAAACTGTTGGCCACCATTGAAGTCCATTATACTGGAGAATGTTTTCCTCAAAATCTTAATTTCTTTTCAACTGAAGAAAGAAAGACATCTTGGATGACATCAAATTTGTCAAATTTAAATGGAACCTTTATTTTTAAGAGTCTAATTTGTCAGGAAATTTGTATGTTCACTCGTTGGTGCAGATGATCTGTTTACTGTGGTTTTTTGGCAGAGCGATTGGAGAGGTGGATCAGGCCATGACTCACCAAACTCCAGTAAGCTAATATCCCTCGATCAGGTGCAAAAGTACCATGTGATCAGTTGACCGCCCTGCTATTCTGAGGCATGATTCACAAAGTTTGGAATTGTGTTTCTCTGAAGAAGTTCGAAATATAACATGGCGTTCAATGCGTGTATTTGGCTGCTATTTCCAGTTCAGCAATAATTGGAGCCCATCTGTTTTGTGGCATCAGTCATTTCCGTCTTTTCCTTGCGAGAGCCAGTATTTACGTTTCCCAGAATGATGATTGAGCTGTTACTTAAATGGTCACTGCAGTGCAAGTAAGGCTCACCGGGGGACCCGGCCACCATACACTGAAAATTATTTCTGGAGTGGCATAACGCAGTAGATGGTCACATGAAATAGACCGTAAATTGTCATACGTAATCAGAAATGAGGAATACCAGGCTAAATCAGCAAAATGATGTCATTTGAAGTATTTTTCCCAAATGGCTATCAATGGCTTTCAATGACCACCATACACTAAAATGATTTCTGGTGAAAATAATTGCATGGAATGGACCAGAATTCTACATACGCAATCAGACTTGAGGAATACCAGCCCCAAATCAGCAAAATTATGGCATTTGAGCCTTTTTTTAACCAAGTGGTTATCAAACTTGATAGTTAAGTTCAAAAGCACATTTTACTTTCAAAATACATACACAATGATTTGTTCAGCTAATGTTTTAAGAAATGTTTCAAGTCTACTAGAACACTATTCAATTGGCCACCCAAGTTCATTACTGTCAGCACTGTAAGAGTGCCACTCTTAAAATATATCTGCAACGTTTGCAATTCTTCTCTCAGCCTGAAAACGTTGAGTATGTTACTGCTTACAGGTTAGTGCACGTCATTAGACAAAAAAAAAAAAAATCTAATATAAAAACTAGATATGCATTTTCTAAAAAAAAAAAAAATACCATCGATGCATAGAAGCACTGGAAAAAAATTAAAGTTGAAGAGTGGTTCTGCGTAAATGAAATCAGAGACACTTTGCAGTTGTCATAAAACTCAGCACACAGCTTGATTTCTCTTGGTTGCACATGGGAATTACAACAAGACAACAAGACGGCTATGGTTAAACTGATGCAAGAAAGAAAAAAATAGTCAAGTATGCAAAAAAGCCAATCATAATGCAGATGAAATCATTGTTTTTGGTTAGGTTTTGAGTGCTGACCATTCATAAAGTCAATGGATAGTCTGCAAACTTGAATTTTTAATTTCTCAACAATTAAAAAAGTTAAAAATTAAAAGATAATATATGTGTAAATGTGTGAATTATAATTTAATAAATAAATAAATAAAACTAAATTTGAACATGGTTTGTTAAGCATTTCAGACTGTATTAATTAGAGTTTAATTTATAAGAATCAGTATAAGTCTGTGGAAATATTTCAAATTTTAATTAAAAATTCTTTTAAAAAAGTAAAAAAATAATTAAAATAAAATAAAATGATATAAAATGTATACATAATTCAGACAGATTTCCCCTCCCCAACACCCCCCTCAACTGCCATTGGTCAGCCAAACTGATAGCCCCGCCCCTAAACTCATGCTATTGGTTGACTCACTGTTGCTGTGTCAGGCTGTTGCTGTGTGGATTCTAAAACAAACAGTAGAATGTTTTGAAAACAATTAAAACTTCAAATTGTTTCTTTATAATAAACTGAGATAGGGAATAGTTCTGGATACGGATAGTTCCGGTCCTTGATTCTGATTGGTTGAGCCGCATTCAAAGCTGTTGTAAATTACTGTAAATTACACTTGTGTGTTGCAAGAAAAAAAAAAATAGTCAAGTATACAAAAAAGCCAATCAGAATGCAGATGAAATCATTGTTTTTGGTTGCGTTTTGAGTGCTGACCATTCATAAAGTCAATGGGAAGTCTGCACAATTTAATATTTAATTTCTCAAAAATTAAAGTTAACAAATAAAAACATAATACATGTGTAAATGTTTGAATTATAATTCGATAAATAAATAAACTAAGTTTGAACAGAGTTTGTTAAGCATTTTAGACTATTAACTGAAGTCTAATTTATAAGAATAATAAGTCTATGGAAATATTTCAAACTTTAAAAATTCATTTAAAAAAAGTAAAAACAGATATAAAATGTATAAATAATAAAAAGTTTAAACAGAATTTGCATTTTAAGTAGACTGAATTAACTGTATGGTAATGAACTAAATGTTGAGGAATATTAGATTTCGAAAGCTGAATAGTATATCAATATGGGAATTGGCAATGGTTAAATAAAAAAAAAATTACAAATTTTAAAAAATTCTAATTTAATTTTTAATATTTTAAATCTTTAAATTTTAAATCTTTGGATTTTTTATATTTTAAATAAATTTTTTAAGTAAAGCTAATAATAATATATATATATACATTTATTATTAGTTATAAATAAAAAATACGTTTGAATTATTTTATGTTAAATAGTTATGTATTTCAGACTGCACAAACTAAAAAATAAACTCCTAAAACATTTAGGAATATCAATGCAGAGTCTTGCAAAGGCTGTAATAAATTTAATCAAAGATAGCTATTTTAATTAGGCTCTGTAATATTATTATTATGATTAGTAACCATTTTACATGGTGCAAAATGGTGGTGGCCCTACAGTCATACTACTACTCGTGCCACAAAAATCCAGCGCTCCAGCAGGTTCACACAGGGATCACGTTGCAGGAGACGGATTTGCTTACTTGTCGTGTGGCAAGGTTTTTAATTCTAAGCCTTGGGAATGTATCCCCGAAGAATGTAGCATAATTTCAGGCCACAGATGTCACTTCCTTGTGGGATCCTTGGCACACTGCAAAGTCTGATGAAACCAGAAGGTCTAAAAACACATTTGTAATGTAAAATGCTGCGACGTTTTAATTTACAGAAACTGCACGGCTCATTGAACAGTTAAAAAATGTTATGAATGGTGTTCTAAATAGTGTTCTAATGATGTCATTTCAAAAACAGCAAGCATTATGTCATCTCTTTATGTCTGTAGAATTCAATAAACTTCAATGGTTTAATAAGATTACATAGTTGTTTGGTTAAAACATCAAAAAGTTACAACAACCCATATTTCGCTGGCTCCAAAATAAAGCGTCATGTGCTATTTATTTCACATATGGCTGTAGGAAGCACCTTCCCACGCAGAGACCAATTTGTAAGACGGAGCGGCAAGACGGAAGTGCCTTAGCGGACAGAACTTCCTTCGCCTCTCCCGTTACTTGACTACAGCCAAAAAGAGATCTTGCAGAAACATCTGGAACACAATAGTCCCAGTCCATAGCCACAGCTGGATAGAAAAGCACCGAAAAGCAGCAGCTTCTGACAGAATGATTGATGAACAGGTACGAGGTCGTGGTCGGGTCATCTCACCTGCCTTTCCGTGAGATCCAGGTTTACGGCGATTTCGTACCGCCTCAGTCGGGTCAAATAGTTGTGATGGGCGAATTCTGCCTCCAGTTCTCGAATCTGCTCCTTGGTGAACGCCGTCCGCTCCTTCCTTGGCTTGCTGCTCACATCCGATTTGTAATTCCCATCTTGAGACTCTTAAAAAAAAAAGCCAGAATGGAAGAAAACATTTCAGAGACGGTCACCCAAAACTTTTGAAGAGCAGCATCAACGTCACGTTCCACAACAAAACGGCCTTTGAAACCCAATCAGCTCATTTCAGCGCAATCGTTCCAATTAAATACAATCACTGCAGGGTTTGAAATCCCAGAAATGTCATAAAGGAAAGCAGAGGAATACTGCCAGTCATCTTTTACGATGCTGCAATTGTTCATGCCAGCTGTTTGTAAAAGTCAACCCCAGCCGTGAGTTTTCATAAACCGCTCACAATGAGTTGGCGCTAGGCAGAACACTTTCCAAAGGCTTCATTTGACTTACTGTTAATGGAATCCGCTACCCTTGTAGTTTTAATATGGAACAAAACAGTACTGGAGGATGTGTAAAAATATATTTCCTTAGTTTATTTACCTCAAAATTTTACGAGCGTCTTCCAGTCGAGCTGCCAACTCAAAACAATTTTCAGTGGACTGTTTCTTATTCCCTCCCTCGCTGTCAATTACAGTGAATTGCTTTCTTCAGTTTTAAGTTTTTTTTGTGTGTTTGACCGAGCACGAATGCATAAAAGTGCACATATTTACAATTACATGTGGTTATTGCTAGAGCTCAGTTACGTCAAGTCTAATCTTGAATGGGAAATGCTAAAGGTCAGTGAGGAAATGTCAGATTAGACCTGCAATCCATCCTATCAGAGACACATGTGCTTCTTTTGTTTTGACACTGGAGGAAGGAAATTTTATTCTTTTTTTTTTTTTGAAGACGTGCGCCTTGCTGTGACTCACTTTCAAAGGGCACATCAAGCTTTTGGGTTCATTTATCTAAGAGCATGGAGTGAGCGTTAATCCAACTAGCAATCCAAAACCCAGCTGTAAATAGAGTCGGCTTTAATGAGACCCCATCCGCAAGTTGCTCTGCCATTTCAGCACAAATCGGCATGGCATTTCAAATACATCATTTTTAATGTTTTCAAATGTTAAAATACGTTGTAATATCCCGTTTTAAACAAATAGTTCAGCCAAAAATGACAATTCTGTCAAATTCACTCACCGTCAAGGTTTTTTAAAACTGTATGGCTTTCTTTCTTCAGTGGAAAAAGAAGATATTTTGAAAATGCCTCAGTGCTTTTTTTTTCTTTCTTTTTTGACCCCACTGGCTTTCATTGTACAGAAAAAAACATTGTTCTATCATCTTCTATCAAAAGAAACTAAATTAATAGATTTTTCTTTTTTAGGTGATCTTTCCCTTTTAACTGTTTTCAAACAGATTTTCCCCCCAACACCCTACTCAACTGCCATTGGTCAGCCAAACGGATAGCCCCACCCCCAAACTCATGCTATTGGCTGAGTCACTGTTGCTGTGTCAGGCTGGTCGGATTCTCAAACAAACAGAAGAATGTTTTGAAAGCAATTAGAAAGAACTTCAGGTTGTCTCTTTATAATAAACTGGGATAGTTAAAAGTATTTTAAACTATTTCAGTTTTAATATACCCATCACCTTGTAGATCTCATTATAGGTGAATGTTCAGATGAAGTGTCAAATTGCTTAGCTACATCAGGGTGGCTATAAAGACACGCTAGACGTGTTATTTAAAGGGAATCCCGGGTATTCAGACTTGTATGGCTTAATATAACATAAATGATGTCTTTTACTAAAAATATGAGTGGATATCCAGAGCTTAGCCCAGAGACATTAATATGTGTGTCAGAATACATGGAATACACTTCAAATAAAATAGGTTATGCTGAAAAGTTACATTGGCTAGGTGGCTTATTTTATTATTTTTAAAGAGACAAGTATTATTAAATATAATGTGCACTTACAAACTGCATAAATAATATTATAAATTACTGTTTTAAATATAAAATTTAGAACACAGAAGTATGAAATAAAATAGAATGATACTTTTAAAAATGAGACTAAAATTACCAGTAGGTGGCAGCAAGCCACTGTCTTAATGACAGAGTCGTTGAGTCATTTATTCAATCGATTTGTTCAAATGGCTGATTCGTTAAGAAACAAAGAAATGGGTCAGTGAATCACTGATTCAAGGTGTTCAAAAAAGGCAAATTCATTCAGTAATGAAACAAGGCCAAAACATGGCTTTGTTTAGAACCGTTTTCGCAAAAAAGAGCAAAAAGACAATATTTTCTGTACAATTTTAATCACTTAATATGACACTTAGTAAAGTCTACCAGTGACCATGCCAAATCCTAACCAATCTGTTCACATAATCATTCTAAGTGCGTGTGCCCTAGAAAGTCTGTACATATAATACCATGATTAAAAAAATCTATATTTATTGCTATACAGTACCAATAATCTAATTTTGACATATGGTGAGATCAGTATTATGAATTAACATATAGGCTACATTAAGCTGAAGATACCTGAAGCAGCTGCATTTTGCTGTTTAAGTGCTGGTTTAATAGAAATCATTTTAATGCGCATCAAAACTTACACAAGACATGGTAATAAAAACATTGAGGCTTCATTATTTCGACGATGTGAAATGGTTGCTGCTACCTGTTGCTATTTTTACTGCAACACAACATGGAAAATAATACAATGATACGATGACCACAGCTACTGAAAGAACTTACAGGTGGCACTGGATATAAGCACAGGCTTAAACCAAATGCCATACCATAAATTTTCTTTGCAAGGAAGTTTAAACACCCCAGGATAGAGTAAAATCTACGCTGAGAAACTTCTTCAGTGGCTGCGGCGTCATGACAAGCATCGCCATGTTTATATCCTGCCGGGATGGCATCTAGCGTTTCTTGTCTCTGCCATTTGTAAGCCCTTTCAGTAGCTGTGGTCTACTAAAATCCTCAAGGCATCAGGTCCAAAGTGGACAGAACAAAGACGCAGGTCTTTACGAAGTTTTATTCATCCACAGACATCTTTCCATTCTTTTCTCTTCTTCTTATCGCTAGGAAAGCAGTGAAGACTTACATGGCTTCTCTTGTTGCCCTACGACTGAAAATTACCACCTAAAGCCACACAATGTGGCGTCACATAAGTATTTTATTTTCCGAGTTGTGTATTCTGAGTTATGCTGCGGTAAAAATAACAACAGGTAGCGCCAATACCTTAAAGAGAGCAACCATTTGACGTCATCAAAATAATGCCACCCATAAAATATGTATAAAACAATGTGTTTTTTTGAAATAACGTAAATCTTTCATGGGTTTTCGACTACATATTTCAGCAAGATACATCATTTATGTTATATTAAGCCATACAAGTCTTAATACCCGGTATAATTTACAGGTTCAGATTTGCAGGCTGAAAAGGACAGAGAATTGGGTTGAAAATTTCCAAGACTGTTTGTGCAATGATATTATAGATAGTTTAACATAGAAGTTGCACTCTGTAGTGACTCATGCTCATTGTTCAAAGAACAAATAATCACCACGTGATTTCCAGCTACAAAATGGCAGCTGTGACAGCCCAGTTTTAGCTAAAATTTTTGTGAATTCGAGTCACAGAAAAGACTTCGGCTGAATATGGGTCTGATTAAAACAAGCGCAGAAAGGCACGTTTATTGCGGGCTAAACGCAGCCATTGTGGAGTGAGAAAAACCAACACAAGCAGTGTTTTGCGAACAGAGCTGCTCTGAGTTAAAGCAACTTTTCCCGGCTTGCCGACACAGCGGTTACACCACAGCAATTAGGCCTGTGCCTTAACTTTTATCTCGTCTTTAAAAAAAGCAAAGTCCTAGGGAAAAAAAAGGAGCAGGATGGCCTGAGCTTTCAAAGATGATTTTAAAAACTACAGCTACAATGAAAATTTAGACATCGACTTTAATATTCTAGATAAACACACTGAAGCTGAGCTTTATCGGTGGAAAAAAAGCAACCAAAATGAATATCACGCAAACCCACATGACAAAATACACGCTAGGCTGCTGTCGACTATCCAAACCAGCCATGTGCTGTTTTATTAGAACAGCCACACATGCTTTGAATAAATCAAACAATATATCTTAAGATGAACATATCTTAAAATGCATTAAAACGATAACGCTCGTTGCATTGACTGATGCTTATTATAAAATCATTCTGTGAAGCAGAGACTTTTGTTTTTGTTACGCCATAGTTACTCTGAAATCAAGAACAGAATATTAAAACATTTGAATAACTTCATTAGTACATTTAAATACATTTTAAAAACTATAATACTCAAAATAGAACAACTCTGTTCAAAAGCACAAAATGCATCTGTGAGAAAAATTACTATTAAACTCAAATGCATGCAAAAACGCAGTACATTTTTAGGCCAAACCATCGTCTCAAACAATATTAATTTGCTATAACATAGCTATTACTTTAGATTTATTTGTAAATCTCACTTGCACTGTCAACATGCACTGAAATGTTTGATATCTTATTAAAAAACATGTTCTAGGTAAATCACACAAGATGAAAATTGAGACAGAATTTATAAATATATAAAAGGCAATATATCTAAATGTGTATAAACTACTGTGGAGCCATCTAAGTCTGTTAGAGCTTTCCAGCAGTGGAACAAGTGTATTTATATTATGTTAATTTTGGGTTGGCGCAAATGAGGATAAATCAACATCTGCAGGGCTGTGCCTCTTGTGAGGACCTGAACTTTGTTTTAAAGGGCAGAAAGTAGTTAAAATTCCCTTTGAAGTAACAAGATCGTAAAAATACATTTTATGATCCATTTTATGCAGTGTTAAATTGATTTTTTAACAGTAGAGGCAACTATTCCAGACAAAACAAATTGGAGATGCCCATCAGCTTCTTTCGCAGTGAACAGAAAACTCTTGCGTTTATTTCATATCTCCCTGCCCGTTTTACCCATCAGCAAACCTAAAAATAAAGTAACAGTATCTTCCCATTTCGATTCCAATGTACAAACAAATTATATTCAAAGAGAAAGCTGCTCACAGCACTCCTGTCATCTGCCGTTCGGCTTTTCGTGTTAAATGCCAACACAGGCGTCCCTGTTCTCTCTCTCGGGCCATGGCATTAGTTACTTTACCACAAGCGTTATTTTCTGCTTGCCAGAAAATGAGGAGATGAAACAGATGAGACTAAACGTGAATCATGCGTGCAGTTAAATGCCCACACAAGAGTTACAATCTGTCTTCTTGCTGGCCAAAATAATTGCTTCTGTGCGTGTCAGCCAACACCTACAAAACTCTTGTGCGAAAAAACATGGCTCCACATTTCCGAACGCTGGATTGGAGATTCTTTTCCAAAAACACTAGCACTCAGTCTGATTGTGAAGGCTGATAAAATGCACTATGACTTATTCAAT
This sequence comes from Labeo calbasu, assembly GCA_019740295.1. Lineage (NCBI taxonomy): Eukaryota > Metazoa > Chordata > Actinopteri > Cypriniformes > Cyprinidae > Labeo > Labeo calbasu. The sequence goes on from JAHKKF010515422.1 coordinate 35,200, forward strand.
TCTGTTTTCAGTTACAATAAAACAAACATAGATGCTTTAAGAGAAACCTTTTGTGTTTAATGGAAACTAAAACAACTCAATGACAAAAGATGTGATTTTCCAGAAAACATTACAAAGAATTTATCATAAGGCACAATGTCACATGTTCTTGTAAAATGCGAAAGCGAAAAAAGTAAAAAAAATTCAAAGCTTTATGTATAAAATTTATAGAATTTCTATATATGTATATTATTTATATAAATATATATGTAAAACATTTATAAGTATTTAAAATGTAATTTATACGTAATATTTGCAAAACAAACTTTATATTCTAAATAAAATCTGGAAAATATACATATATAAAATTGCATATTTTACTTACAAATATTTTACTTACATTTTACTTGCAAATATTTAAAATGTAATTTACATGTAATATTTGAAAAAGAAAACATAATTATAATTAAACATAAATTATAAATAATAAAAAAATTAAATATTATATATAAATATAAATAGTACATTTAAAGTTTAATTTATATATAATATTTGTAAAATAAAATCTATTATAAATAAAAAATATATATACATTATAAATAATAGAAATTATTTTATATAAATATTATATATAAAAATAAATGATACAAGTATTTAAAATATTATAATATTTTTTTTAAATAATTATAGTATTTGGAAAATAAAATATATATTAGAAATCATATTTGAAGAATGCACACATAAAATTATATAAAATTGCACATTTTACAAACAAATATTTTACTTACATTATACTGACAAATATTTAAAATGTAATTTGCAAGAATATTTGGAAAATAAAATATATATTATAAATAAAAATAAAATGATAAATAATACAATTTACTTACATAAATATTACATATAAATATAAATAATACATTTATAAGTGTTTAAAATTTAAATTTATATATAATATTTGGAAAATAAACTATATTATAAATAAAAAAATCTATTATAAATAATTAAAATGATAGAAATATTATATATAAGTATTAATAATACATATATAAGTATTTAAAATGTAATTTATATGTAATATTTGGAAAATAAAATATAAATTCTAAATAATATTTGTAGAATATACATATATCAAATTATACAAAAGTGCTTATTTTACAAACACATATTTTACTTACATTTTACTTACAAATATTTAAAATGTACATGTAATATTTGAAAAAAAAAATATATATATATCTTTTATATAAATATTATGTATATATATATATCTTTTATATAAATATTATATATATAACAAATATTATATACAAATATAAATAATACATTTATAAGCATTTAAAATAGAAAAATATATATAATATTTGGAAAATAAAATATATTAAAAATAAAAAGATTATAAATAATAAAAAATATTTTATATAAATATATAAGTATTTAAAATGTAATTTATTAATAATATTTGAAGAATATCTGGAGAATATACATATAAAAAATTCTATAAAATTGCATATTTTACAAACAAATATTTTACCTACATTCTACTTACAAATATTTAATAATTAACTTCTTCTAAATATGTATTGATATAATACTTAAACAATGATTATATGTACATATATTTTTGGACTTCAAACAATATGAGAATCAATCATAATACTAACAATATCCAATCTGTAAGATTTCCAAAAAAGTAGATAAAAACTTTCCATGAAAAATGACTTGATCAGATCAGACCCTTTTCTTTTAATCTAAGTATAAATTAGTATTAAATACAAACGAGCTTGTTTCTTACCAGAGCTGTCGCTTCTCCGTTTGCTATTCCTTTTCTCCGCCTCGGCTGGAGACATCGTATGACGTCCGAAATCCCCTCCGGGAACACACGAGGCACCCGAGGGCACCCCTCCGCCGAGGCTCGGCGTGCTTGCGCAAAGACTGGGGCCCCCGGGCCCCATATCTACAGAGCCAGAATCAGGGGCCGAGATGCCAAGTCCCAGACGGGCGCCTGCTGGAGAAGCGCCGGCCGTCTGCGGTATGTGCCATCCGGTCTGCTGCGGCTGGGGTACGTGATGATGATGATGCTGCTGAGACATGGGCGGCCCTCTCTGGTGCCCGTGTCCCCCAAACAGTCCCCCATCCTCACCCGGGTAACCGCTGACGATGCAGGTCGAAGAAGGAGAGGAGGTTGCGAGGTCAGGGTACGAGGAGAGGTGCTCGGAGCGTCCGTGAAGGGCGAAGGCGGGGTGCAGGGCCTGCGGAGGGGCGTGAGGGCTGCGCAAACAGCCGAACAGCGTGTGATCCATCGCATGCACGAAAGCAGCCGCTGGTGGAACAAAAACCACAACGAGAAAACTTCCCAAACAGCAGAAACGCAAAAAGCTCCGTCGTTTCTCACTTCAAACAGTGTCTCCTTACACAAAAATGAAGGAAAAGGAAAAAGTGTGTCTGTACACGTGTGTGTGTGTGATAATCCCATGCACGTTGCGATCGAGAGTTGCCAGGCAGCGCGGCTAAACAGCAGCAGCTGATGATGATGAGAGCTGAATCTCAGTTGACAGTCTAGCGCAGACTGCGGCCCAGCTGAGAGGGAAAGGTGCTTCCTAACGGTGGCCGGGCTTTTGGGCAATGGGCTGGGACTGAAGGAGGGGTGGGAGATGTTATAAATAGGGCCGTAACATGAGAGGGAGGCTGGGTCACAGAACCCCGCCACAACTGTCCACTGAATCGAGCCTAGTCCAGCCCTGCTGCTCCATACATCTTAAAACATGACAGAAAATAACAGGCGGATTTTCAGTTCGGCCCTTTTTAATCTCTCTGGTGATTTGTGTTCAAAACTATGACTTTTTCCTTCGGTCCCAAATGACAAAAGCCAGATTGGTTGAGAAGGTCGGAGCAGCTGAGAGGGGTTAAAAGTGTTAATGGGTTGTTGATCTTCAGCACTTTCTCCTCTGTTGTGAGGATGATTTAGAGGACAAGAGCTCAGTGCTAGAAGCCACTAAGCAATAGATCTTTTTCTATTGGAAGTACAAGTATACACACCAGTCAAAAAGTCTCTTCTGCTCACCAAGCCTGCATTTATTTGATCCAAAATACAGCAAAAGCAGTAATATTATGAAATATTTTGTACTATTTAAAATATCTGCTTTCTATTTGAATATATTTTAAAATGTAATTTATTTCTGTGATCAAAGCTGAATTTTTAGCATCATTACTCCAGTCTTCAGTGTCACATGATCCTTCAGAAATCATTCTAATATGCTGATTTGCTGTTCAAGAGACATTTTTATTATTATTATCAATATTTAAAACAGTTGAGATTTTTTCAGGATTCTTTTAGTATTTATCTGAAATAAAACGCTTTTGTAACACACTATACCATTCAAAAGCTTCTGTATAATTTTATAGAATATTCTAGAAATTAATACTTTTATTTAGCAAGGATGCTTTAAATTTATCAAAAATGATGATAAAGACATTTATAATGTTACAAAACATTTCTATTTCAGATAAATGCTGTTCTTCTGAGCTTCCTATTCATCAAAGAAACCTGAAAAAATCCTATTCAGCTGTTTTCAACATAATAATAATAATAATTGTTTTTTTTTAGCAGCAAATCAGAATATTAGAATGATTTCTGAAGGATTATGTGACTGGAGTATTTATGCTAAAAATTCAGCTTTGGAATCACAGGAATAAATTACATTTTCAAATATATTTAAACAGAAAACAGTCATTTTAAATAGTACAAATATTTTACAGTAAAAGATTTGACTTTGGATCAAATAAATGTAGGCTTGGTGAGCAGAAGCTAAAATATTTTAATATATTACTGTTTAAAAACTTTTGACTGGTAGCTTGTGTGTATATATATGTATATATATACGTATATATATTTTTTCATTTCTGATTATCATATTATGATTATTAATTCATATGATCATATGATTATTAATTATCATAAAATTAAAATTATTTCAAAATAAATTTGGTAGAAAACTGTAATTATGTTAGATTCATTTATTGTTCAAAAAGTCTGGGATTGGTAACATTTTTTGACATTTTAAATTAATTTTATTTTTAATTTAATTTTTTGTATTTTCATTTAATTATTAACAATTTAAAATATCTTAATATATTTTAAACTGTGACGGCAAAGTTGAATTTTCAGAAGTTGTGTCCCTTTATGTGTTCTATGGAAACAGTGATGAATTTTTCGTTGACAAATAGAAAATTCAAAAACGAAATATTTTGCAACATTATATATGTCTTTGCCATCACCTTTGATCAAATAAATGTATCCTTGCTGAATAAAATCATTCATCTTTAATTCAGCGTTATTAAAAAATAAAAACAAAGATTATTAGAGTACATTTTACAAGAACAAAAAGATAATGTAAAATGTAAATGTATTTATTTTGCTATATATATTTTTTTTAAAAACATCATTTTATATATACATATAATCTCTCAATTATTAAGGCCATAAAAACTGCAGCTACATGCATAATAATAACATTAATTAGCTAAAATAGTTTAAAATGGGCAACATTTTACATTAATGTGTATAAACTAACATGAACGAACGGAGAACAAAACATTTATTACACTATTTATTAATCTTTGTTAATGTTAGTTAATAAAAATACAGTCGTTTAATGTTTGTTCATGTTAGTTCACAGTGCATTAACTAATGTTAACAAACAAACTTGTGATTTTAGTAATGCATTAGTAAATGTTGAAATTAACATTAAGATTAATAAATGCTGGAGAAGTATTCATTCTTAGTTCACGTTAACTAATGTTAACTAACAAGCCTTAATGTGAAGTGTTAGCTTAAAATGTTTAAATTGCTACGTGCAGTACATACACATAGAGTACATGTGCAGTATATAATCCAACAATACATCCCATATAAATTCACCAACTTCCCAGTAAAATGAATAAAAGATTCTTTATGGAATACACATTAGAGATAATTTGCGGTCATGGCAGTGTATCATAGCTTTAATCAGAGTAACAGTGCTCATCGCGGCCCGCACCGCTCCGGCATCGCCATTCAAGACGTCCCAAAGGTTTCACCCACAAAGACAGATGCGGTGCAACGGCACACAGAGCAGGGCCTTTCTCTGCTCACGGGTAAAAGCAGGAGAGGAAATCAGATGCCTTGTTGGGGGAAATAGCTTTAGCAGATGGGGAAAAGAGTGTGGAGTCAGGGCCTTATTTAGAGAGAGCGGAGAAGACGAGAGACGCTCATTCTCAACTCATCTCTGTCACACCGCCGACGTCTCGGGTGAGTAACGCAAATTCTCTGTTTATCCTGCTTGATGATTAGGACGGATCTGGATGCTGTTCGAACAAGGTTTGTTTTCATAGGCGCTTTCACACTTTTACTATCCGTCATGCCCTCTTGCTCACAGCGGTGCCCCGTGGCATGATTTACTGAGGCCTGAACAGATCTCACACCATGCAGCTATAAAAGCAGCGATATGTGATTAAGATTGGAAGAGCTGCGTAGGAAAAAACATAACATGAGACAAAGAAAAATTAAAGATACATTACCAACTGAGAGTTCTTCAGCAGCTTTGAGATTTCCATTTTGCTTTGTTAAACCTATAAAACATAAGTTACATGTATTAGAGATTCAAATAATTATGATTCATTTTATTTTCCAGTTAAAAATAACACTGGTTAATTAAAATGTTGATTTGTGCAGTTTAAAAGACTTCTTTTTTCTTGGTCTGTAAAATTTCACTTTAAAACCCTTTGAATAAACTAAATTAATAAATAAATAAATTCATTTATTTATTGCAAACTAAAATGCAATAGTTCTGCTAGAGTCCTATTCTCAAAGTTATATGCAGTTATATAAAGAACAAACACATATTCAAAATTATGTGGCATCAAAACAACCTTAAATTTAAACTGTAATAATGAAACAATATAATGACCTGCATAATTATAATATAAGCAGTTTTTTAGGTTCAAATTTCTGTGACTGAATAAGGGAAAGTGTAATTTACGTCCAGTATTAAAAAAATGCCTTCACTACTTTATTTTACAGTAAATCGTCCTTCAGTGTGAGATTAATTTTTATAAATTATAATTTTATAAATTATTAATTTTTAATTAGAATTTTATAATATAATATAATGCCTAATAATTATGATTTATAATGCATAAAAATTGCTTTTATAATTGCATCTATAAATGTTTTTATATATATTTACATATTTATTTATTTTTTGTATGGTTGTAGATGAAGCATAGCATCAAGGACAACTTCCCAAATGTATTTCAACTATTATAGTTTGACTAGTCATTGAATTTTATTTAATTATAATATAATATAATATAATATAATATAATATAATATAATATAATATAATATAATATAATATAATATAGTAATGCCTAATATTTATTATTTATAATGCATAAAATAATTGCTTTTATAGTTGCATCTAATTTTTTGTTTGTTTGTTTTTTTGTATATTTTGAATGGTTGTAGATGAAGTATAGCATCAAGGACATCTGTATTTCAACTATTATAGTTTGACTAGTCATTGCATTTTAATATAATATAATATAATATAAAAAAGTATAATGCCTAATATTTATGATTTATAACGCATAAAATAATTGCTTTTATAGTTGCACCTATAATTTTTTTTTTTTTTTTTTGAATGGCTGTAGATGAAGAATAGCATCAAGGACAACTTCCAGCAATTGTATTTCAACCATTATAGTTTGACTAGTCATTGCATTTTGAAAAATCTCCCATCTGACTCCATTATGCAATAAAAACACAAGACAGAACGTCACTATGAGCTTCACTATGAAACATATTTCCCTACAGGACACAGATTTCCTCTAAAGATTTACAAACAGCTGAAATAAAATGACGATGAGAATGAAAGTCTGTACACACTGTCAGGTCTGCATCTGTTTTACAAACGTGCACTGGAGGGTAACTGGAATTAAAAGCAGACTTCGAGAGCATATAAATATCAGATGGAAAGCTGTCATTCAGTTTGTAAAGTGAATGATATGAATTAGATGTCAGCACCAAATACAAAATGTTTTTGTTGAAAGGTATTTTTGAGAGCTTTTAAACTCCATGGCTTTTTGTAAAGTTTATTATTTGTCTTCTTAATATTCTTGCATGCATGTTATGTCTGTTGCATAATGTATTAACGTTAATTATAGTATAGATTGCATTACTGTACTGTACTGTACATTTCTGACATGTAAACATCTGAGTCTGCTTGCCTTGAACTATGGACTTGATTTCAATTTGAGTTCTCGCATCCACATTTTTTTCCTGTTGCACTTAAATACACTGATTCATGTCAAGTTTATCTCAAGCTGCTGTGTTATTCTGATACATAATTACATGTATGTTTAACAAACATTTGCCAATTGTAAACTGAGTAAGATTTAATGTGCAGCAGTACAATACAAATAGCTTGAATTGCACGAATGGGATTGATTATACACAGTTATAGTGCCATTGAGCTCTGAAATATTTGATGTGCTGTAAAAAAAAAAAAAACATCTGGTTGACAGTTTTGCCACACTGCTGGTCAGTGAACTGACATGATTCTCATATAATACATTAGGGGAAAAAAATACATTAGGAAGCATTCAGTCCCGACAGTATCACAAAGAAATCTGTCCTCCGTTAATTAAAAACGAGTGTTTGCTACATTGTTGTCAAAATTTAAACTTTAAAATTCAACTTTAAAAGATTTTTAAAAATATATAAGTAATTAATTAAGTAAATAAATAAATAAATAAAATTTTCTTTTGGTCTTAGAAATTCAACTACAAAAGATTTGAATTAAATTAAAGTTAAATTAAATTCAGTTAAATGACATTAAATAAGGTACTTCTTTTTTTGGTCTTTGAAATTCAACTTTATGTATTTTCAAAAAAAAAAAATAAATAAATAAATAAATAAATATATATATGGTACTTTTTTAAAGAAAGATTTTAAACTAAAAATAACTAAGTAAGTAAATAAATAAATAAGGTACTTTTTCTTTTAGTGTTTGAAATTCAGTTTCAAAAGAATTTGAATAAAATAAAACAAACAAACAAATAAATAAATAAATCTAAGCTCACTAAGATCAATGTAATATTCAATTGTCAACTGTGTCTCTATAAAATGTCCTTGCTACAAAAGCTAATAAAGAAAAAATATGGTACTTTTGTACCCTTAGCTTTTGTTGAAAATCATACAAATATTATTTATTTTAGTTCAAATTAAATTTCCTCTACTATCCTTTTCTTATAAATATTTATTGTATGTAAATTAAATAAATAAATAAATAAATAAGCAAGCGAGCAAGCTAGCTTTTTTTAAAATTATTTTTGAATTAAAATGTGTTCTAAATTCCTATAAATATTTTTAAATAAATAAATATTTAATCTACTCTTACAAATGCAATGTTCAGTTGTTTTCTGTGCCTCTCTAAAAAATACAACTAAAGTTAAAAAAAAATATGGTACTTTTTGTACCCCTAGCTTTTGTTGAAAATCATACAAATATTATTTATTTTAGTTCAAATGAAATTTCCTCCACTATCCTTTCCTTATAAATATTTATTGTATGTAAATGAATAAATAAGCAAGCTAGCATTTGTTGAAAATAATCCTTTTTTTTTTTAATTAATTTTGATTTAAAATTTATTTTTCTTATAAATATTTTTAAATAAATAAATAATTACGCTTACAAATGCAATGTTCAATTGTTTTCTGTTTTCCTCTCTAAAATGTCCTGCGCCTCTCTAAAAAGTACAACAAAAGCTCATGAGAAAAAAATTTGGTACTTTTTGTACCCCTAGCTTTTGTTGAAAATCATACAAATATTATTTATTTTAGTTAAAAAAAAATTCCTCTACTATCCTTTTCTTATAAATATTTATTGTGTGTAAATAAATAAATAAATAAATAAATAAAACAAGCAAGCTAGCGTTTTTTTTTTAAATAATAAATTTTTTTTTAAATTAATTTTGAATTAAAATGTATTTTTCTTATAAATATTTTTAAATAAATAAATAAATAATCTACGCTTACAAATGCAATGTTCAATTGTTTTCTGTGCCTCTCTAAAAAGTACAACAAAAATGTGTAAATAAATAAATAAATAAATAAAGCAAGCAAGCTAGTGTTTGTTAAAAATAATAATAAATATATATATATATATATATATATATATATATATATATATATTTTTTTTTTAATTAAATTTAAATTAAAATGTATTTTTCTTATAAATATTTTTAAATAAATAACTAATCTACGCTTACAAATGCAATGTTCAGTTGTTTCCTGTGCCTCTCTAAAAACTAAAACAAAAGCTCATAAGAAAGAAATATGGTACTTTTTGTACCCTTAGCTTTTGTTGAAAATCATACAAATATTATTTATTTTAGTTCAAATTAAATTTCCTCTACTATCCTTTCCTTATAAATATTTATCGCGTGTAAATAAATAAATAAATAAGCAAGCTAGCATTTGTTGAAAATAATATAAATATGTTTTAATTAACTTTGAATTAAAATTTATTTTTCTTATAAATATTTTTTAATAAATAAATAATCTATGATTACAAATGCAATGTTCAATTGTTTTCTGTGCCTCTCTAAAAAGTACAACAACAGCTCATGAGAAAAAAAATGTGGTAGTTTTGTACCCCTAGCTTTTGTTGAAAATCATACAAATATTTCTGGTTTGAATTTAAATGGAATTTAAATATCTTTGTCTTATAAATATTTATTGTAAATAAATCAAATCTGAGATTATAAATGCCCCAAAAATATGTTACTTTTACACCTCTAACTTTTGTTGAAAATCATGCAAATATTTTTGAAGGTAACAAAATTCTCAGTTTAATTTGTTTTGAATTTTACAAACAACTGTACTTTTTAAATTAACAACTAACCTTTATTAATAAACAAGCTGCTCTAGTTCACACACACACACACACACACTTGGGATGAGCACTGATGTTGTCTACAAAACCCAGCAGCCACGGATTCCACTGGCGCAATATGAATGTGTCCTCCGAGATGATCAGGGAGGTGTGCTTTACACACTGACTGAACGCAGTAAAAAGCCACCATGCTATTCGTCGTGTTGGTGGTACAATTTGCGTCTAATAAATCATGAAAGTATTTGACTGTAAAGTCCGACTCTCTCTGCTGTTTGTCACACGCTCCAATTAGTTTTGTCGCGCCCACCGGCTTCTCCGGCCACAAACGGTTTTGAAGACTGTAACAGCCAAATACATCACTAAAAGTCTTTTGTACCCCCCGGTCCACCATACTGTTTTAATAAATCCTTTCATTTCAAAAAGTGAAGTCAACATTTTATGATTTAATGGCTTCCTTCTCGCTGTCGGTGCCTATGACGAAGGCCAAGTCCCAGAGTGCTGGAGACTCCCTGTCCTTAATAGGGGGCTTGGGAAGTTTCTTCCTATAGCGGACTAATGGATTCTCAATGTGAGGGTAGAACTTCATCAGGAAAAATGTTGGACTCTCGCTTTATACCCTATTCCAAGGTTTATGTGGCATTCAAGTTGAAGTATGATGGCCATTACTCTATAGCGTTTGCCCTTAGTTTCTCATCAACCAGTATTTTTAATATGTAAATATTAAAATTGTGTTCAATATGTAAATGGCCTTGCTGACCTCTACTGGTGTGTTACCGTGTGAACTGCCAGGTTAGACTGCTGGAGTTCATTTTTATTAAATTCAGGGACTGATACATTTTTTTTGTCACTAAAAAAATATTAATTTAAATTTAAATTGCTCAAACTGAATGCAGATTTGAGTGAAAAATTATTATTGTTATTATTATTATTTAATACAAATAAAATAATTTTACTAGTGGCTTGACTTTGGACCCCAGTGTATATGAACCTTTAGATACAAAATATTGAACAATTATATGACATAACCATAGCACTTAATAAACCCACATTTAATTAATTTTATTATTTAATCATAATAAAGTATAAATTAATTAAATAAATATTAAATAATAAATAAAATATTTAATTAATAATAATTAACTCAATATTTCATTAGATTTAATTTAATTGTATTTTAGTATCATTAAATTCATAAAAAATTAAATATAGTGCGGACCCAAATTATTCATAGGTGTGTAGGATAAAAGTGTTATATAAACTAGAAATATATTTTAAAAAATCCTGCACACCACTTAAACTTGCATGATCACAAAAAGTTTTTTTGGCTTTTTTTTTGGCTTGGTTTTAATTTCCAATTTTTCTATACTGAAAAATATTAATGAACGATACTTTGGTGATGCAAGTTTGAATAGTGTGCAGAAAAAAAAAAGAAAAAAAAAAGTAATTGTGGGTTTGTGAAGTGTAATAATAATAATAATAATAATAATATATATATATATATATATATTTTTTTTTTTTTTTGTTAAATAAGTAAGATCATATTTATAAACCTGGAAAGGCACATTTTACAACAATAAATACAGAATAAATTCATAATAAATAAAGCAAGGAAAAAAACAAAGCAAAAAGAACAGTAATATTATCAAATTATTTAAAGGTTTTAAAAAAATGAAAGAAATTACTTGTATTCAACGAGAATGCATTAAATTGATCAGTGACAGTAAAGACATTTCTATTTTTTTAAAAATGCTGAAAATATTGATATATAATAATGATTTCTGAATGTGACACTGAAGACAGGAGTAATTTGCATCACAAGAATAAATTGCATTTTGACATTAAATTAGAAAGCATTTTAAATTGTAATAATTCACAAAATTAGTTTTAAATGTAAATGTGGGTTTATGAAGTGTAATAAATATTACATTGTTAAATTAGTTACATTTAAAATGTATTTTTTTTCTATCAATAGACCATATAATCTCATCTTCTTTTTAATCATTTCATGCATTTAGTTTTTTAACGCCATAAATTATAAATGTTTGCGTATACAAACTTTCTTCTGTTTAGCAACTGTTTTATTTTTAAGCACCATAAAATAAGTAAAATATCAAAAAATACTATGATATATATTGACAGCATAATTATGTTTGTCCACAGTGGCGGATACGCTACCACTAAACGCCTCTTTGGTATGGCAAACATCATTTCCATTAAACAGACACGCATCACCCGTCAAGACAGAGCCAAGCTAAAATAACAGGTTAACCTCCTTAAACTGTCAGTCATATTGTGATCCAGCCCAGCAGAACTCAGTGACCCATGCATATTTTGTCCTCACTGGGGTCAAACACACATACATACACAGGAGTTCTCAAGGGAGGCATTACTTTGGCTGTTCTTGCCTGAGAGTGGGAAGTGGAGCTCTTGAGCATTTCCCCATTTTGCTGCAAGACAATCCCATCATCCTCTAATCAAGCCTGCGGTTTAATAGCCAGCTCCAACTCAATCCCATCTCCATCCTCGTGCAAGGGTCGTGACGCAGGCTTGGGACAATTGACGGATATTGAAACACTTCGGCATCCACTTGAAAGTCCCGATCGCTCCTGCCAGATCAGTCAGCACTGAGCTTGCGTTACCTCAGACTGCGTTCTGCAAAGACATGGCAAATTGTGTTGGCATATGTGTGGCTGCTTAACACTGATTAATAGGCCACTTAAAAACACTTTTTTACTTATTATTTATTCACCCTCATCCAAACATATATGCTGTTATTTTTCTGGAACATAAATGGAGAAATTTTGAGTTCCAAAAAACATCCAAAAAGAAGAAATAAAATCTGACTAAAAAATTTCAAATAAATATTTATTTATTTTAGCGTTTTTTTTTCTTCTCTTAATTCTGACACCAAAAAATTCAGAATTGGGAGATACTGTATAAAGTCAGAATTTTGAGATTTAAAGAAATTTGCAACTTGCAAATCTGAGAAGTAAAGTCAGAATTGTGAGATATAAACTTGCAACTGCAAGAAAAGAAATGTGATAAATTTGCAATTACCTTTTCTATTTTTATTCTGTGGTGGAAACTGAATTGCACAAAACTCAGAATTCTGAAAAAATGTAGAATTGCTAGATGTTCAGAATTCAGAACTCAGAATTAAAAAAAAAAAAAAGCAGAATTGCAAGATGTAAACTCAAAATCTTGAGAAAAAGAGCAGAATTGCGAGACACAAATTCGGAATTTTGATGAAAAAAGGCAGAATTGCGAGATGTAAACTCGGAATTTTGAGAAAAAAGGCAGAATTGCGAGATGTAAATTCGGAATTTTGAGAAAAAAGGCAGAATTGCGAGATGTAAATTCGGAATTTTGAGAAAAAAGGCAGAATTGCGAGATGCAAACTCTGAATTTTTCAGAAAAAGAGCAGAATTGCAAGACGTAAACTTGGAATTTGAAAAAAAGGCAATTGCGAGATGTAAATTCTGAATTTTGAGGAAAAAAGGCAGAATTGCGAAATGTAAACTCGGAATTTTGAGAATATGAGCAGAATTGCAAGATGTACACTCGAAATTTTGAGAAAAAGAGCAGAATTGCGAGACGTAAACTCAGAATTTTGAGAAAATGCCAATTGCGAGACGTAAACTCTGAATTTTGGGAAAAAAGGCAGAATTGCGAGATGTAAACTCGGAATTTTGAGAACAAGAGCAGAATTATGAGATATAAATTCAGTATTTCTGTAAAATGGAGAGAATATTCCTGTGGCTCAGTGAAAATCGCTCATAAAGAAAACAGTTTTTGTGTGTTTCTCTAATGAAAAACAAAAAGAAAACAGAAAAATAGTGGTGCAAAATGAAGAAACAGAGGAGGTAGATGAATTCAAGTTTCTAGGAATTGTCGCAACTCGCAATTTGCAACTCAAATCTGATAAACATATAAAGAAACTTTCAAAAACTCTAAACAATCTTTTTTTTCCACCATTAAACTTTTTAGCCTGGATCCTAGTTTGAAATTAAATAGACTTATGAGCATATACTGTGGATTAGCATAAGATGCTCTCATCCATGATCTCTATCTGTGTACTGTGGGAAATATCAGTGAATCCCACTGAGTTTGCAATGTCAGTCTGATTACACACACCATAATAATACACAGAATTATAAATCAATCTCAACATGTTGACAGCTAAATGATTCAAAATGCCAAGTTGCTGTAATAAAAAAGATATGATGTTGAAGATTTGTATAAGCAAATAGTCAGAACCACTAAATGTCCAGTGATTTCAGCACCCTTTGCTTCATATTAGTATCAGTCGCACCATCGCTTGCTCTGGCCGGAGTTTTTTTTTAACACATGATTAATCTCAGGCGAGTTTTACTGAGTGTATGAGGGTTACATAAGCAGGGCGGGAGAATGAAGCGTAAGGTTTAAACGGAAGAGACAGATCCAGGCCCAGCCCCTATCCAGACCCTCTCCAGAGATTCATTAAGGACAGAGAGCGAGGGGAAGAAACTTCCTGTCTGACCCAACATCTGCCTGGCTGCTCCGAGAGAGAGATGAGGAATATTTGTAAGGGACAAAAAGAAAGTCTCTATAAAGCTTTCTTATAATAGGTAATTTCCCTGCACATTGCAGATGTGGATGACTGTAGCGCACAAAAAAATCAGTGGAACTTCACTTCACGGAGACATCCCTCATTGTCAGGTCGCTTGGCCGAGTTTGAATACAATACAATTGATTTAGGGAACAATAGGGAGCTCTGTCAGACAGACGGGGGCGTAGAATAACTTCTCACCGGAAAGCGAAGCGTAGGACGATCTCAAAGGGACGTGAGCGTGCTTCATTAGAACTGCATTATGAAACAATGAAACAAGATTCTCCACTTTCACTGGAATTTGGAAATTCGAACAGACATTTGCCAAGCATGTGTTAGTCCGCTTTCCAAGGCAGAACAAAGCAGGAAAAATCAAAACTCTAGATTCCAAGACATTTTCACAGGAAATGGAGTCAACCACACGTGGATGTTGCGGAAATGCTAGGGATCGCAAAGCGCGTGTAAAAATACTCACCCAAAAGTGAGAAGCAGCTATAAAGAGACACCTGGAAAGCATGGGGTGTAAATTTGGGCCCATAAGAACAGATCTGTGTAATTTGTTGAGTCACACCCATGATATCATCTAGTAAAACTTCCACTTTTTTTATCACTTTATTTTATTTATCAAAGCATGAATTGCTGATTACAGTTTCTACAAAAATATTAAGCATAACTAATGTAAGTTTATATCTCACATTTCTATCAATTCTGAGAAAAAAAAAAAACAAGATACGGTATCCACCTTTTTCTTCCTGTAAGAGTGGGAGCTATCATTTGTAAATTTTATGGGTCTGGCTTCTGCTTTCATCTGCGTCCAGCTATTTTTAGCTGTACAAAACAGCTTGTTTTGCTGCTTGATATTGCAAATTTGTGTTACCATACTAATTTAATGTATTATCTTGATTATGAGCACACTGGTTTGTAATACAAACAGTTTTATCATTTACTGCATGTTATTATTCTTCTCATTATTTTTCTGTAGTGGCTAATGAACCGGAAAATCTCACCCATAGGCTTACTTCATCGTTAAAGAAAAAGGTGGATAAAGTCAGAATTTTGAGATTTCGAGAAATTTCAGAAAAAAAATCAGAATTGTGCGATATAAACTTGCAATTGCAAGAAAACAATGTTATTCTATGGTGGAAACAAAAAATCTGAACTGCAAGATCTAAACTCAGAATTCAGAAAAAGAAAGTCAGAGTTGCAAGATGTTAACTTAGAATTTTGAGGAAAAAAGTCAGAAATGTGAGATGTTAACTCTGAATTTTGAGAAACAGGCAGAACTGCAAGATCTAAACGTAGTATTCTAAAAAAAAAAAAAAAAAAAAAGGTAGAATTACGAGTTGTTGACTGAGAATTCAGAGAAAAAATGCAGAATCGTTAGATGTTAACTCAGAATTTTGAGAAAAAAGGCAGAATTAGGAGATGTAAACTAAGAATTCAGAGAAAAAAGGCAGAGTTGTGAGATGTAAAGTGAAAATTCTGACAAAAAAAGTAAAAATACGAATTCAGAATTTAAGAATTAAGAATTATTCTTCGGAATTAAGAGATATTAACTGAATTTTGAGAAACAGGCAGAATTGCAAGATCTAAACTTTGTATTCTGACAAAAAAGGTAGAATTACGAGATGTTGACTGAGAATTCAGAGGAAAAAATGCAGAATCGTGAGATGTTAACTCAAAATTGTGAGAAAAAAGGCAGAATTGAGAGATGTTTGCTCTGAATTTTGAGAAAAAGGCAGAATTGCAAGATCTAAACTGAGATTTCTGACAAAAAAAAAAGTAGAATTACGAAAAAATGTAGAATCGTGAGATGTTAACTCAGAATTCTGAGGAAAAAAGGGCAGAATTACAACATGCAAACTTAGAATCCAGAGGGGAAAAGGCAGAATTGTGTGATGTTAACTTAGAATTTTGTTAAAAAAAAAAAAAAAAAAAGAGGCACAATTACGAGATGTTAGCTCCGAATTTTGTTAAAAAAAAAAACGGAGAATTACAAGACGTTAGCTCAGAATTCAGAGAAAAAAAGGCAGAAACAGGAGATGTAAACTTACTCTGAATTAAAATTTCTCTGCTCTGAATTCAGAGGAAAAAAAAGGAAGAATTGTGAGACGTTAGCTCAGAATTTTGAGAAAAAAGGCAGAACTGCGAGATGTTAACTCTGAATTTTGAGAAAAAGGCAGAATTGCAAGATCTAAACATAGTATTCTGACAAAATAGATAGAATACGAGATGTTGACTGAGAATTCAGAGAAAAAATGCAGAATCGTGAGATGTTAACTCAGAATTCTGAGGAAAAAAGGGCAGAATTACAACATGCAAAGATAGAATTCGGAGGGAATTTTGAAAAAAAGAGGCACAATTACGAGTTGTTAGCTCCGAATTTTGAGAAAAAGGCAGAATTGCAAGATCAAAAAAGTAGAATTACGAATTCAGAATTATGAAAAAATGCAGAATCGTGAGATGTTAACTCAGAATTTGAGGAAAAAAGGCAGAATTACAACATGCAAATTTAGAATCCAGAGGGAAAAATGGCAGAATTACAAGACGTTAGCTCAGAATTCAGAGAAAAAAAAGCAGAAACAGGAGATGTAAACTTACAATTCAGAGAAAAAAAGGAAGAATTGCGAGATGTTAGCTCAGAATTTTGAGAAAAAAGGCAGAACTGTGAGATGTTAACTCTGAATTTTAAGAAAAAGGCCGAATTGCAAGATCTAAACGTAGTATTCTGACAAAAAAGACAGAATTATGAGATGATGACTGAGAATTCAGAGAAAAAATGCAGAATCGTGAGATGTTAACTCAGAATTTTGAGAAAAAAGAGGCCGAATTACGAGATGTTAGCTCAGAATTTTGTTAAAAAAGGGAGAATTACAAGATGTTAGCTCAGAATTCTGAGAAAAAAAGCAGAAATAGAGATGTAAACTTACAATTCAGAGAAAAAATGCAGAATCGTGAGATGTTAGCTCAGAATTCTGAGAAAAAAGGCAGAATTAAGTGATGTTTGCTCTGAATTTTGAGAAAAAGGCCGAATTGCAAGATCTAAACTGAGAATTCTGACAAAAAAAGTAGAATTACGAATTTAGAATTACGAAAAAATGCAGAATCGTGAGATGTTAACTCAGAAGTTTGAGAAAAGGGCAGAATTGAAAGATCTAAAATCAGAATTCTGACAAAAAAAGACAGACTGCGAGGTGTAAACTCAGGAGAATAAAGTAAGAATTGTGAGATGGTAACTCAGAATTCTGAGGAAAAAAGTAAGTTACCAGATATGAACTCAGAATTGCAAGATGTAAACTCATAATCACAAGAATCATGGTGTTTATATCTAACAGCATTAATGTACACCATGTAACATCATTAGTGTTAATGTATGTTTTTGTTTTTCTCAGAATTGTAAGACGACAAGTCAGAATTGTAAGCTAAAAAGGTGCAATTACCTTTTTTTATCCTTTGGCAGAGATGGGCTTCAATATTTTATACTGTATTTTTTAATCAAACGTATTGTCATTTTTGATACTATTCTTTCGATAAAAAGTAAAAAATGTGTTAAAACAATCATTACCTCTTCTTTTCTCATTTGCTTTTCTTTCTCATGAAATGCCAGCCTTGAATTTCGTGGATTCTCCCATCTCAATCTGGTGTTCTGTTCCTGAGAGCAACAAACTGTGCTGACAGTGTCACAAATCAAGCAGATGAATTATTTACTGCACTCTCACACTTTCACATCAGTCACAGAGAGCACAAAGGCAAATCCTGTTGCTGTGTAATCAAGACATCATTATCCTTCCACCTTCATAAATAAACAGTTTAAAAAGACGGGCGGAAGCAGATAATGAACGTGTCTCTGAGTGTGTGTGCATGTCGAAGTTCGCCAAGACACGAAGGCCTCTGAATCCCTCGATGCTTTTGCCACAATTGTGGTGTATTGTGTAAATAATGCTGATCAAACGCCCCACACTATGCAATTTTCTCTCTAAATGAAGTGTATCCCATTTATCGAGCCTTTTGATTAGTCAAAATGAAATGTGCTTATCAGACATTGAGCTATAGTTTAGCATTTGTCATTGCAGATAAAACATCTGACAAAGGCCAGATGCAAACTTGCATCTTCTAAACGAGCACCACAACTCAAGGTGCACTATCCACTATGTCAAAAAACAGACAAGAGACTCACAATCCTGACAAAGTGACTACTGACCTGATCATTCAAAACAGACCTCCAAAAGTCAAACAGAATTCCCTTTACAACAAACTTGGGCTGAAGAAAACAACATCCTTTCCAACTCAGATAATATCCTAAAGGACAAAAACCTAAATTATTGGCTTTGACATTGCGGAGCGGGAGCGTAAGCTTCTGAGGTTAAGGCAGGGAAAGCGGCCGAGCATGTCTTGTGTTTTACAGTCCGTACTGTATGTTTCTCTCACAGAGTTTGGATTTATTTTAGTTTCTCAATAGCAGGACATAAATCACTCCTGTCTTACCCTCTCTCACTGTGTTTGTGCATCGCTTCTCGCTCTCTTTCTTTTCTTCTACACAATCCTGTCTTCTTTTTCCAGTATGTTCACTGTAAAAAACACACAAAAGTTTTAATTTTACATTTAAAATTGCAGTACAAATCTGCTGACAAAAACAGACTTTTTAAGCATGAATTGATCATTTATATACTTATAATATAATTTGATTTAATACATTTACATCAGTATGCCCAATGCAAAAAAAAGGTATGAATTTATGAAAAATATTAATTAGTTAATTTACCAACCACAATAAAATGCACTTATACAATTGCTATAAGTGGTAAAATAAAAAGCTACATATTGATTTAAAGTCATCCTAATTGGCTTTATAAACAATATACAATGCAATAATGCAATACACATCAAACAAATAAGTACTTACAATATAACAAAACACCATGATGTGCATAATAATACTAGAAAATAACATATTTTAATATATTTGGCCTTTTACTGTTTTTCCATTGTAAGTAATTATATGCTAACTTATGTTATTTACAAAATTTAACAATATTTTACTCTAAAAGAACACTTACGGTCATGTTATGTATTCTTGTTCATTTATATAATACATTTCCACCATAAATTATGATAAATCATAGCTTTTACTATCCAAACCATACTTCTTATAGTATTTTACAACACAGTTATATGCATCATCCCATTAAATCTAATATAATTTTACAGAATATGGTAAATTACATAAACAAGATATCATCCACCTTATTTTTCCCGTAAGGATTGTCCAGCTTCCGGTGTCATCCCCTTCCAGCTAACGTTATTTTTAGTTGTGTAAAACAGTGTTTTGCGTCTTGCTACTGCAAACTGGTGCTTTTACCATAGTATTTTAGTGTATTGTCTTAGTTATAAACACACTAGGTTGTAGAACAAACTATTTTAGCGTTCATTACACTTAATTATTATTCTCGTTAAATTACTTCCCTACCACGCTAACGAAGCGGAAGTCTCGCACATTCACAGAAAACAGCTTACTTACGCGTTGAAAAATAAGGTGGATAAACAATGTATTAATGTTAATGTTTTTATTTATTACTATTGTTTTGTTTTGTTTTTTTTCAGGTAATCTGATGTAGATTGACTCACTCCACAACGGTTCACCGATTCTCTATCTCCGTGATCGGAGCAGGGATGTGTCTGTCTCCTTCAGGAAAGGTCCTGTTTTTCCTCATAAGGAAGAATTAGCCTCTCAGACATTACCACAGCGAGCCTGCGGCGTGCAGCTTTAGGGCGAGTGTTTCCCTGCTTCACCACAGTCTGAGGCCCAACGGGCCCCCGTCCTGCCCTTTAATTAGATTACCCAACATTCCCAATTACGTCGGGCGACGCGCTGGGCAGCCCTTACCTTTAGAGAGTCGTAATACGGTGTCTTAAAGAGAGGAAATGACCTAAATGGCTGTCGGACAGGATTTTGTTACAGCCGATGGTGTGCTGACAAAAATCACATCTGTGAAATCACACGCGTCAGGATTAAAAAACGCTTGCTGAAATGACGCTTCGTGCCGTGCTTTGACTGAACAGAATGGAGAAACGTCATTGGAAGGTTTTTGAACAAGAAAGCCTCTTTTTGTTAATATACAGTATAGTCAATACACAGTAATTAAAGTCAGTGGAGTCCATTGACTTTAACTGTCAAGGACATAGACTACCAGTCAAAAGTTTTTGAATAGTAAGATTTTAAATGTTTTTTAAAGAAGTCTCTTCTGCTCACCTAACCTGTATTCATTTGATCCAAAGTTTAGCAAAAACAGTAAAATTCTGAAATAATTTTACTATTTAGAATAGCTGTTTTCTATTTTAATATATTTTAAAATGTAATTTATTCCTGTGATTTCAAAGCTTGAATTTTTAACATTACTCCAGTCACATGATCCTTCAGAAATCATTCTAATATTCTGATTTGCTGCTGAAAAAAAAAAAAACATTTATAGTTATGATGTTGAAAACAGCTGAGTAGATTTTTTTCAGGTTTCTTTGATGAATAGAAAGTTCAGAAGAACAGCATTTATCTGAAATAGAAATCTATTGTGATATTATAAATGTCTTTTGATCAATTTAAAGGATCCTTGCTAAATAAAAGTATTAATTTCTGTCATTTCTTTAGTTTAAAAAAAAAAGCTTTTGAACTGTATAGTGTATATGTTACAAAAGCTTATTTTCCCCAGATAAATGCTGATCAATGGATAATAAATTACATTTTAAAATATATTCAAATAGAAAACAGTTATTTAGTAAAAAAAAATAATAAAAAATAGTACAAATATTTTTTTAAATGTTTCAAAATATCAAACTTTTTTCTGTACTTTGAATCTAATAAATGCAGGCTTGGTGATCAGAATAAACTTCTTTTAAAAAACATTAAAAATCTTACTATTCAAAAACGTTTGACTGGCAGCATAAACATCTGAAACATTTCTCAAAATATCTATTTTTGTATTTCAGTAAATGAAGGACCATCACACATATTTGGAACAACATGAGGGTGAGTAAATCAAAGAATTTTCATTTTTATGCAAATACAGTTTTACGGATTATTTAAAGGAAAATTAGAGGAAACTCAACCTTTAATGTTGATGCCTTCATCATCAACTTAGCCTGGCAAATGACAACTTTGAACTATGAAACATGGCCAAAAACAACACCACAAAGCCTACACAAATTCAAATGTACACGTGTCAGGCATGTAGATGATTCTCAAGAGGGTGTCTCTGATTTCACAGGAGAGAGGTGCTGAATTAGAGTGATGTTCGGTCATTAATCATCATTGCAACACCGAAGAAGGCAACTGAACAGACCACAAGGCATGTTTGAGAGAAAGGTTCACCTCTCCACACATCAGCTAAATTATTACAAAAAAAAAAAACTATATATATAGATATTATATATATATATATATATAGATAGATAATATAGTAAACAGTTCCTCAAAACATGATGAAAGAATGTCTTCTTGGTTTAATAATCCTCAAAAGTTCCAGCTCTATGAGACGAGCCAGAAAAATACACCAGAAAATCTGCAAGGAAACCATAAGAAAATGATGAACGTCAAGAACGGAGCAAAACCCTGCCGTAAGCTTCATCCACCCCGGCACCACATGCATTTTACATGGTGCAGCTCCGCCAGAGGAAAACGAGCGAAACCTCTCTCATGCATAAATATGGCGAGCGCTTACTTGACCGTTTCACAGCTGTTCCTGGTTAGCGGTTTTCTCAGAACGTTTCACACGAACTCTCAGAGCTGTACGAGCAAATGAACATGAATCATATTGTCTAAAACTAATCCAGACATGCCATTGTACTGCAACCTCAGAGGATGCTGGTGTGTAATGCGGGTAAACCAGATAAATCACACAGAGAAATTCAGGGGGATAAAATAAATCACTGTTATATTTGCCAGTCATTTCTTTGACACATGCTTTCTAGATTTCAACAGTAGAAACTGGCCTTTTCAAAACTGATAATCCGCATATCAGGATTTCTGAAGGATCACGTGACACTGAAGACCAGAGTAATAGCTGCTTTGCTATCACAGGAATAAATAAAACTAGATTACAGTTATTTATTATTATGCTGTATTTTTGTTTAAATAAATGAGGCCTTGATTAACATTAGATTTCTTTGCAAAACAAAGCTTTTGAATGGTAGTGTGTTGGTGTATTGGCCTTGCTAAGGATATCTTCCAAACATATTGATATGGTCAGATCCCTTTTGTCCATGTAATCATCGTCAAAAGTATAAAGTGTAAACCTGATCCTCTCACTCTTGTTCCATCTTAAGTCCTTCCAGAAATGTCCATGACATGTTGCTGAACATCTGAGAGGTTAATCCATCTCAGTCAAAACCTCAGACTTCACACAGAGCTACGCCCTCGGTACCCCGCTGGCAGCCGAAAAACCCACGCACTCACCTTCAGATGCGAACATGCAGAAATGTGGAATGAATTAAACAGCTAAAAAACAGAGTTTGGTTAAGCCAAAAAAAAGTTATGCAAGCGAAGGTGACAAAAACTGTTTGTTTGAATAAATGAAGCACTAAAGCGGTTGCATATTTTCACTAGAACTTAATTGTAGAAATAATTCAAAGACACGCTGAGATAGAATAAACAACGTCAAGTTAGAAAAATCTGGGTTTGTCGGCCATTCACGCCATGGAAACTAAAATGGCAAGAACAAGCTGCCTGTAGAAGGCCTTCACTTTGAGCCAACACTCAGACACAGGAAGTGACTTTAACAACCAGCCACAATTATCGCACGCTCATTGGAGAGGAAGCACAAGGCCATAATCAATTAGCAATCTGCGGTGAGCACAGGAGAAAGAGTCAAGACGCAAATTTGGGGGCTCGTCCGGGATCCTGTTTTCGTCAGGCAGGGGTTAGGCTATGAAAACAGCTAAATTTATAAAATGTGGTCACCGGGTCCTTCCCAGTTGAGTGGGTGCAAAGCCGGCCCACAGAACAAATTGGAGAGCTCATGATGTGCATCACGTAAGGAAGCCGGCGAAAGGACTTTCAGGGTCAGGTAAAGAGGAAACCGCAAGTTTAACGTCATCTGAAAAAGACATGTTCATGACAACAGTGTGTTTAGTATTTAAAGGAAGAAATGCAAATATGGAAATGAATGTTTCTTAATTTTAGAAAGGAAGAAATTTGAAATTTAAACACTACCAGTCAAAAGATTTGTAATGTTTTTTTGTTTGTTTTAAAGGATTCTCTACTACTCACCAATCCTGCATTTATTTGATACAAAATACAGAGAAAGCAGTAATGTTGTGTAATATTTTTACTATTTAAAATAACTGCTTTCTATTTGAATATATTTAAAAATATAATTTATTCCTGTGATCAAAGCTAAATTTTCAGCATCATTACTCCAGTCTTCAGTGTCACATGATCCTTCAGAAATCATTCTAATATGCTG
>JAHKKF010515422.1:59208-76001 GCA_019740295.1 Labeo calbasu
ATCAAAGCTAAATTTTCAGCATCATTACTCCAGTCTTCAGTGTCACATGATCCTTCAGAAATCATTCTAATATGCTGATTTGCTGTTCAGGAAACATTCATTATTATTATTATTATTAACATTATTATTATTATTATTATCAATATTTAAAAAAGTTTTTTTTTTTTCAGGATTCTTTCTGTTCTGTTCTTCAGAACTTTCTATTCTATTTCTATTTTTTGAGCAGAAAATCAGAATATTATAATATTTTCTGAAGGATCATGTGACTGGAGTAATGATGCTGAAAATTCAGCTTTTAAAACAGAAAACAGTTATTTGAAATACTAAAAATATTTTACAATTTTAATGGTTTTTGCTGCATTTGAGCAGAAGAGACTTTTTAAAAAACATTACAAAAAACTTTTGACTGGTAGTGTCTGTATTACCCCAGTCATCAGTGTCACATGATCCTTCAGAAATGATTAAAATATGTTGATTTATTGCTCAGAAATTATTGTAAATTTTCTAAATAATTTGCGAATCATTTTTGTGAAAAGCAAAAACTGAATACAAAGTTTAGAACAGAATTTATTTGAAAAATAAATATAATGTAAAAATGTAAAAATCTGTCACTTTTATATCCAAATAATGAAAAAAAGTAAAAAATAAAAAACCTTACTAACCTCTAACTTACTGATAGTATTGTGTTTTAAATAACTTTAAATAAAACTTGACCATGTCACAACAATCTCTTCAGTCTCTGCAAGAGATTTCCTTGATCCTTCACTTTCAAGAAAGAATCAGATAGTCTGTTCTGTGTGCAAATAGAAATACTGTTAGAAACTATAATAATTTTAAAAATTAAATTCACTAAACAGTTTACTATAAGGAATTTATGTTGTGATGTCAAATCCAATACCATTAGCAACTGTGATACACATCACAATTTCATACCCCTCCACAAGATGGCAGCATTTTATTATATATAGAGACGGTCTAACTGTGAGACTATGCTTTCAATGACAACATTAAGACCCTAAAGGTACGTTAAAAGTAAGCTTACACAGAAATACAGTTATTTGTTTTATTAACCAAAATTCATTTTTACAAACAAATATATTGATTGCTTCAGAAAGGTGTTTGATTGTGCTTGTGTGTACTGATGTACATCAGCCTAATGGCAAACAAGTTAAAAATGACCACCTTGAAATCGTACCTAAAGAAACAAATGGTTTAGTTGATCTAAACAGTGACTGTCTAGCCACACCATCACTCACTGTTATCTATTTTATATTGAAATGCCTTCATTTGCAAATGTTCTTTGACCTTTAGGATTCCATGCTTCTGTCTTTTTGAGTCCACAGGCTGCATCCTGGTTGTCTACTACAACGCATCTTCTCATGCTTCAGTTTCAGGCATGAAGCAGCTGCCCAGTGAGAGCAGCGTTTCTGTCTCTGATGAGAGCGACAGTGATTTGAGTGAGTCTCTCCACAGATCTCTCCCACTGCTCTGGCACCTGAAGGAACACAAACACATAATATATATATATATATATATATAAACACTCAAATACACAAACAGATGTGCTCAAAACAATCATATGCAAGTGGACTTGTGCTTTTTTCTCATCAGCACATGTAACATTCTTGACAAGTTCCTGGCCGTGATATTTGGCAGCCCAAGAAAAAAAAAAGAGTCAGGCCTCCTATTGTGCTCACAGGGTTTCAGGTTTTGTTTTCATGTCTTTTGTCTAAGATTTTGGGGTCTGTTCTTTAAATGTCCTCTTGCCAGAATCTTTATGTGCTTTTGCATCAGTGATTAATTGCTGCACAACTCTTCTCGCTGGACTGTGTTTGGATGTACAAACCGCATTAGGAAAAGAAAATCTGCACTTTTCAGCCAATGTTGGACCAAAATCTTTTCTTTAACAACTTTTTTTTTTTTACGTTTTTTTTTATTTTTTTATAAATCAAATGTAAATTCATCTCCCAGTCACATTTTGGTTAAATAAACATTACACTATCAGAAAAAGAAAAATATTTTATATTTTTACATGAACAATGTAATCAGTATTCTATTTATTAAAGCCAAGTACGAATCTCATCAAGTTAGTGTTTTTAAGCATTTTTGCATTTAATAAAATAATCACTTAAAGCAGGAACAATTTAAACAATATATTTTATTTGTGAACTTATGTTCAGCTATTCTCTTCAATAGTTAACTTTCAACTATTTTTGAATTTTTTGGATCATTAGTCATTAAAGCTCATTAAATATTGGTCACAGACATGGAGATTTACTTGTTTTTCTTTCTTCAGTCGTAAAGAAATAGTTTTTTGAGGAAAATATTTCAGCATTTTTCTCCATATAATGGACTGGTATGGTGCCCTGATTTTGAAATTCCAAAATGCAGTTTAAATGCGGCTTCAAACGATCCCAAATGTGACTGTAAACAATCCCAGCTGTGGAAGAAGGGTCTTACCCTAGCAAAACAATCGGTTATTTTCATTAAAACAATACAGTTTATATACTTTTTAACGTTAAACGCTCATTTTGTCTCGCTGTGCCTGAACTCTTTTTTTGGTTCATGACAGTTAGTATATGTCGGAAAAACTCCCATCTCATGTTCTCCCTCGACTTCAAAATCTTCTATATGGCTGTTTTACCTTTTTTTTTGTTAAGGGTGTTTGATCTTTTTTCTGTTCACTTTGAAAAGACTGTGTCAGTACTTCTGCAGCGATGTAGGATGATTTTGAAATGATTTTTAAAGTCGAGGGAGAAAATACGATAGGAGTTTTTCGACATACCCTAACTGTCTTGAACCAGAATACACAGAGTTTAGGGCAGAGCAAGACAAGATGAGCGTTTGAGATTAAAAAGTATTTAAATTGTATTTTTTAAAGGCTCATCGGATGCCCATTTTCCACAAGTTGATTTGATTCTTAAGGGTCTTAATTAAAATCTATAATATAGTTTGGTTAAAAATTCTCAATGGTAGTGTAAAACAACACCCTTTTTACCTTGCCAAAATTAGCTCTGCAAAAATCATCCCATTCTGGTCGAGGCTGCTTTAAATGCAAATGAGCTCTGCTTGCCCCGCCCCTCTCTTCTCTCTGTGGATTGACGAACCTGTTTACTTTAGCCGCATTTAGCCGCGTTTAGCCGCTAAACTTGCTAACTAGCACATTATTAGGAAAGGCGATTGCAAAGATTCATGAAAAACCCCTTATACTCACTTCTGCTGTAAGTGAAGCTGGATCACGAATGATTTGCGCGAACACAGACGGATATATGTAGATCGCGAGGCGCATTCCCTTCACAAACAAACAAAATCCACTGCATCTTCAGCGGCTCAGATGTTGGGAGTAAATGACGACCACTATGTTCATTATTACATCCAGCAACACAACACCTCAATTGCTCAATCGGAGATATTCTTGTTTAACTTACATCCCTGCTCTGGCATCGAAACAAAGGAGGTCGGACTGTTACAGCTGATCTGAGGTAAGACGCTCATGTCAATCAACTATCGTGGGAACGGCCTCTGTCGGTGTGACGCCACTGAGAATGACTCGATTTGAAAAAGGGGATATTATTTCTACAGATTAATTAAAAACCACTGCATGGATTTTTATCATTATAGGGTAGATTTGTACATACACTGCTAGCACACATTAATGTTCAAACAACATGTAAAAGTTAAGTTTGCATCCGACGACCCCTTTAAAATAAAAATAACAGTTTGTTTTGCTAGATAAGACCCTTCTTTCTCGGCTGGGATCATTTACAACTGCAAAAGCCGTATTTAAACTGCATTTTTTATGAACACCTTGCATGACAAGGAGGTGAGTACATTATCTGTAAATTTTTGTTCTGGAAGTGGACTTCTCCTTTAAATTTCACCAAGCTGATTACTCACTAAAAACAGATCATGTTTTCATGCCATTTTAAGTCTTATTTTGACATAACAAAGTAGTTATATCCAAGTGTGCGAGTTGTTTACTTACTTTTTTAAATTAGTCTTTGCATTAAAGCCATTATATTGTTCATTCAGACTGATTCAAACACAAGAGGCGGGATTTATCACATGAACCAATCACAGCCAAACATAACCAGTCATATCCAATCATATCGTGATGGAGGCATTGCCTCTTTTCATGTTACTTTCCCCCATTCATTCTCAGTTACCCCACACTAAACCCACTGCACGCTTTAGGGTGTCTGTTAAAACTCAGTGGGCTCAGGGGAGGCAAGAGAGACGTAGATTCCCAATGTAACTGTACCTTCATTTTGTAATATTGGCTTTGTTTTATTTTTGTACTACAATTATTTTTTCTAATCAAATATTTTGAAATTTTTTGCGTCCCTTGCGCTTTCGGAGGAAATGCCCCTGATACACACACACACACACACACACCTTAAATTCAATGATTTTCTCAAGTGCTGCAATAGATTTGGTTAATGTCCTCATTTGGGCCTTTCCTAATCAATGAAATTATTTTCAATTAATTAATCAGGTTATTTTATTGAAACTAATATAGTTAAATCCCAGTTTTCTTCATCAAATTCTATCTACTTTTAACTTAAACTAAATGCGTCGCTCTTTTCTCTTTTTCACAGTAGCTGTTTTCTGCAACTCTCACTTCCAAATTCTCAAATCCATGGATAAGAAGTTCTTAAACTCTGAGTGTCATGACACATATTTTCCACTGCTAACTCCACAGGATTCAATTTGTAAGCAGGAGGATGAAATAAACTAAAATCTAGTGATTAAGAAAATCTGTGAAAAAAACAAGATCACGATAAATGGCTGTGCTGCAGCGGCTCCTGAACTTCAGCTGCTCTGTAATGTGCAAGGCTTTTTTAATCTTCATTTGGAGTCAATTTGGAAAAGAAAATAAGAAAAAGGGATTGAAACGAAGAGGAGGCTCCCTGTTTTTCCTTGTGTAATACAGTCACTGTTCCCTTACTTAATTATGGGTACAAAACTCTGGGTATATGGAGCCAAAACATCTGCAAGCGGTCAACTGAAATCCTCCTACCCTTCAGCTAATGACAGCTTTTTCACAGACAGATTTCACACACAATTCAAATATATCAAGAAAGTTTACGGCACAAATTCCTATATCAGCGTATCATCAGATAACACGCTGTAATGAGTTCTAAACCAATGAGGAATGACCTCCGTGTATTTGTTTAGTCAGGAAATGAAGAACAAATGGCCCCAACCTGATTGCCACCCACATGTAAAACGCGAGTTCACGGAAAATAGCACAATGTTTGTGGAGTATTTACAAACGCAGAAAGACGAAAAGTTCGCCTACTTGACCACAGCTAATGACAACATTACTCATGTGGCCTGTTTTATTATTGGTGTGACACGACAGTCCTACTGGGAAAGTAATATATGGGAATTTTCTTTTCTGAACTGAAGATCACCAACGAGGATCAAAGGTTTAAGCCTGCGTAAGTCTCGTGTTTCCAATGAGTAGCAAAATATGACTCACATGTAATAAGAAAGCAGCGGATCAACAACTTATTTCTTGGCTGGAACGCATTTGAGCTGCCATGGCATATTGAGAAATCACAGTGACACATGTGGGGGGAAAAACAACATAATAATACTGTTGCGTTTGAGTCAACATACTAAATGAAAATTGATCTCACTCTGAAGTGTGTTTTGTGGTCCATAAGAAACATCAAATCCATAAAAGGATAAGAACGCTTAGCTCAATCTATTTTACATTCAAATCTAGTGGGTAAAAAACAGCGCATTCATTCTGGGGACGTCACATTGTAGTAAACGGGTTAAGTGATTTATTCAATGTTTTAAAATATGCATTAGAATCTGCAAAGTACGTGTTTAATTTTTCATTTTGATGATTACCTGACCTTGTGGCCAAAGAAAGTTGGTCAAACTTTACTTGTGAAAAAAAAATTGTTTAAAGGGTTACAATGCTAAATATAGATATGTTAAATGATTAAATCTAAGGGTAATCACTCTTCCAATGATGTAAAAAACTAGTGCTTTAATTCAGAGGACGTCACAGTGGAGTAAACAGGTTAAGTTACTGATTCAACGGTTTAAAATATGCATTCAAATCTGCAAAGTATGTGCTTAAATTTTCATTTTAATGATTACCTGTCCTTGTAGTCAAAGAAAGTTGGTCAAACTTGACTTGTGGAAACAAAAATGTTTAAAGAGTTACAATGCTAACTATAGATATTGTATGTTAAATGATTAAATATTAAGGTAATCACTCTTCCAATGGTGTAAAAAATAGTGCATTAATTTAGGGGACGTCACAGTGGAGTAAACGGGTCAAACGACTGATTCAATGGTTTAAAATATGCATTAAAATCTGCAAAGTATGTGCTTAAATTTTCATTTTAATGATTACCTGTCCTTGTAGTCAAAGAAAGTTGGTCAAACTTGACTTGTGGAAACAAAAATGTTTAAAGAGTTACAATGTTAAATATAGATATTGTATGTTAAATGATTAAATATTAAGGTAATCACTCTTCCAATGGTGTGAATTAATTCAGGGGACGTCACATTGGAGTAAATGGGTTAAAAGACTAATTCAAAGGTTTAAAATATGCATTAAAATCGGCAAAGTACGTGCTTACATTTTCATTTTGATGACTGCCTGTCCTTGTGGTCAAAGAAAGTTGGACAAACTTCAATTGTGGGAAAAAATGCGTTTAAAATTTTACAATGCTAAATATAGATATGTTAAATGATTAAATTTCAAGCTAACCACTCTTCCAATGATGTAAAAAAAAATAGTGAATTAATTCAGGGGACGTCACATTGGAGGAAACGGGTTAAGAGACTAATTCAATGGTTTAAAATATGCATTAAAATCTTCAAAGTATGTGCTTAAATTTTCATTTTGATGATTACCTGTTCTTGTGGCCAAAGAAAGTTGGTCCCACTTCACTTGTGGAACAAAAAAAACATGTTCAAAGAGTTTCAACGCTAAATATAGATATGTTAAATGATTAAATCTGAAGGTAATCGCTATGATTTGACATATTATTACATCACTTTTCCATTCCTGACAGCAGAAAGCTTACTAATGAGCTCTATTCTGTCTCGGTGTCATGGCCAGCACTTAAAAGCACACATGGAACAGGAAATTCAACACTTGGAATTTTAATTTCTTGAAGTCTCAGATGGAACGGCTCGTCTTTTGTGACTGCAGGGTTTTTCCAAGAGTTCCAGTATCTTTTCCAGGCTTTTATGGGATGGATAAAACATTTACAGGGGCCCCAGGCCAGCCTAATTCACCTCTCTAAAGGAAGTGGATGAGATCGGGATGCTGTTTACTACACTACAAACTGCGCTACAGGAAAACAAACCTTTCTTCTCGAGCCAACAGATCAAAGCTCTTTTAATAGACAATAAAAGCTATTTGTATCATATGAACCTTCCAATATCTCAACAGATCAATTAGGTCATTCAGAACAACATCCAAGAGAAAGCTCTGTGACTAGAAAGAAAGAAGGAAAGCACAAAAACAACAATGGAGGGAGAAAAAGCCCAATGTTTGTATTGTTAGAAGGGTATTTTAATATAAAAGAAAAAAATCCTTGAACAGACAGATCAAATCAGAATCATGGACACTAGAAATGTGGCCCTTTCTTTCCATTGTAAAATCCCTTCTTTTCTTTCATTTGTTCCCCCTAATGACGGTCCCATTAGTGGAAAACTCTTCCAATGATGTAAAAAGTCCATTCAAACTCATTTTAACCTGAAATTGGCAGAACTAATGAAATTCTCTGTACTTGGCCTTGGCGTCTCCCGAGAGAGCCACTTGACTGGAGCTTTGGATGTCTTTTAACACACCAAGATGTTTGCGAAATCATTTTTATATAGGCATTTTCCATGTTATATAAGTGAAAACTGAGTGCCAATGTATATTGCATATCCTGGTACTGTTCAGCAACTATACCGTACAAAACCACTTTTCTTCCACTTTTCACCTAAAAAGTAGTACGTAGTAAGTTGACAGCTTGTACAGCAGTAGACCACACAATGAGACGTTCACTGTCAACCGTCCTTGAAAATCCCGCAGATCCAGACAGACTTTCCAGCAGCACCTCACACCGTCACCGACGGCCTCTTTGAAGACGGGGCCTCAGCAATTAGGAATTTAACAATGACAATTTGCACCCCTCAGTCTTTTTCTTTCCAGGCAGCAAGTGAATCTTTTTCCACTACAGGCCTGCCAGCGTCTCTCTATAATGGCCTTCGTGAAGGTTTCGAAACCCTTTAATGCCAGCCAAACTGGAATGAATATTTAGTCACAGCGCTAAAGCCAGATCAATACGACAAGTGCTAGACTTTTACTACCGACACTTTCAGCCAAAGTGAATTTCAAGTAATAACTTTTAAGCAGTGCTAAATTGCTAAAGATATAAAGGAACACAAGTCTGAGTCCACCACAAGGAGGCAGCAGAAAGTGAACCAATTAACTTTTTATGCTAATTAAACAGGAAACAGCCCAATTAAACACTCCATGTTACTTTAAAATGCACCTTAAAGGGAAATGTCTCATTCTGCTGTTGAACCCCATGCACACAGGGTCCTTTTGAAACAATGGTATTACATTTCTTGCTCTGACTGTGCATTCCTTTCGGGAAATTATAATAGAGCCAGTTCCTGAATGTCCCTCCGGACTGCCAATCATATGACAGTAGCCAGAGGCAAAGAGCTTGACAGAGACATCGAGCCCAAGTTACTGTCAACTTCAGAGCTGAACTCTGCGGTTCACCTTCTTCAACTGTAACTGTATCCAAAGGGACATTTTTAATAGTAGACCAGCTTAACGAATAACCGCAGGTCAAGAGGGACCGTGAGTTTTGATTGAACTGGGCAGGCCGGTTTTTGGGTAGGAGAGCAGCAGCAACCATGCTAATGTAAGAATCAATAAACAGATTATGTTTTTCAGTTTTTGGTATGATGCATCCAAATCTTAATCTTCAATCTTAAAGGAGTAGTTCACTTCCAGAATGGAAATTTCCTGATAATTTACTCACCCCCATGTCATCCAAGATGTTCGTTTATTTATTTCTTCTGTCGAAATGAAATTAAGGTTTTTGAGAAAAGCACTCCAGGATTTTTCTCCATATGGTGGCCAACAGGTTAAAGGTCCAAACTGCAGTTTAAACACAGCTTCAAAGGGCTCTACATGATCCCAGTTGAGGAATAAGGGTCTTATTTAGTGAAATGATCAGTCATTTTCTAAGAAAAATTCTAATTTATATACTTTTTAACCACAAATGCTTGTAGATCAACCTTACATGCAGGCGGAAATACGACCCAGTGTTTACAAAGCAAAGTGCAAAAGAAAGTCAAACACCCTTAATAAAAAAAGTTAAAACAACAATGTCGGAGGATTTTGAAGTTGGAGGAGAAAATGAGCTGGAGTTTTTCACCCCACCCTACCTTTCTGAAGCGAAGTACACAGACCGTGCGTGACCTTTCCAATGTGAAGACACACATGCGAATCGTAGAGCTAGTGCAAGATTTTTTCGGTTAAATTGTTTTTTTTTTAAGAAAATGACTGATCGTTTCGCTAGATAAGACCCTTATTCCTCGGCTGGGATCATGTAGAGCCCTTTGAAGCTGCATTGAAACTGCAATTTGGACCTTCAACCCGCTGATCCCCATTGAAGTCCACTATATAGAGAAAAATCCTGGCATGTTTCCCTCAAAAAAATTCTTTGCGACTGAAGAAAAAAAGACATGAACATCTTGGATGACATGGGGGTAAGTACGTTGTCAGGAAATGTTTATTCTGGAAGTGAACTTCTTTAAATTTGAATCCCTTCCATTAATAGGGTACAAAGCAGAGTCTTTCTTTTATTAAACAGTCAGTGAACATTTTTCTTTCATTATATACATATATATTGTTATATACATATAATATATTATATTAGGGGTGTAACGATACATGTATTCATACCGAACCGTCACGGTACATGCATCTCGGTTCTTTGCATGAGGCCTTACAACGAATACAGGCAATTCGCCCTCAATCCAGAAGGGGGCACCCGCAGTAATGCAACGCTGTTTGATAACCGGCGGCAGAAGAACAGCGAATGCCAGGAGTTGCACACTTGAAAACAAAGACCACTAGACAGTGGTCATGCGCTGATTCTGAACGCGTCTCTTGCTGACAAAGGAGTATAACATTACTTTAAAGGCTTGCGCACTCAACTATCTGCGAAATCTTGTATCCTACCTCTCTCATTCGGCACAAATCCAAATATTTCATAATATTCCCATTTGCGATGCATCCAAATGCTAAACTATTATTTATTATATAAATATAGTCTTTGTACATCAGTCACGTTCTAACGGTGACACAGTGAGGCGGGCGCGCTAATGTTTGGTTCACTGTGTTTTATTTTGATAAAGTACCTACTGCGCTGTCAAGTTAGCAATGCTAAAAGCCTGGAAGCCTGGTATCGAACCGTGACCCTCGAACCAAGGTACGTACCAAACCGTGACATCTGTGTACCGTTACACCCTTAATATATATATATATATATATATATATATATATATATTGTTAGTCGAAGAGAAGATGCTTGGTCTACCAATATTTTATTAGTCGCTTGTTCGGATGAAAAAAAAACCCACAGGAAGTGGCGAAGTCACACAATCCGTGACGGACAGATCGTTAAAGGCTGGTATTTGTGGTAAAATGGAAGCCTACATTGGGCAGGACATCCAAATATTCATCTATCATTCATCAACGTCAAATATGGCTTATCATCTAAAATATGTAACTAGTAGCAACTTCACATGGCCGCTCAATCTAATGTTAACCGAAAGATGTGCGCTACTGAAGTGTTTGTGCAGACTGTGGAAGCTGAATAGTAGCACGCTTAGACTGCATGGCAGATAGAGGGGCCAGTGTGGTCACTTGCTCTTAAAATACTCAGTCATTTTTGGTCATACACATAAGAGTAATACATCTTTCGAATCTGTAAAGACTCTACGTTTGTTTGTGTGCACTCACAATAACAACAAAACATTGTGCTTTTGTAAAATAATGAAAGCAAACAGGATGCACTTTCTGCCGTCTCAGCGACAAAAATCTTTTTTTAAAATCAAAATTAATCCATGTATACTTGCCTTACAGGCATGAAATAATACTATCTACAAAAGCAATAAAAATCTTTTTTAAAAATCAAAATTAATCCATGTATACTTGCCTTACAGACAAGAAATAATACTACAAATCTACAAAGTGAGAAATGTCTACTTTCAAATGAAGCAATTCAAATGGAAAACAAATATTCTCAGATTATGTCATCCGTATGAAACATGCATACAGGCGCATCCACTACTATGGTGTGGATTTCACTGTCGCCAATTTCATCTCCTTAGTCCAAAACAAAGAAAGTACTAGTTTATCAATTAAATATGAAAATGTTAATGCAATCTCCTTACTGTTTTTCCCTGACGCATTCATAATCATTACTTCTGCCAGAATGCTGTGGCACCTGAACACTTATTAGTCTACGTAGGCAATTAAAGGCTCATCATTATGATTCAAATGGTTTATTAATAAACGTGCAATTAGTCAACTAATGCTTAAAATTAACGACTACTAGTCAACCAGAAAAATCTTTAGTCAAGGGCAGCCCTACATTTAGTTTAACTGACAAATTTAGAGATATATAGTTAATATTTACAAAGTACATTTAGCAAATAATAGGCATTCAGTTAAAGGGGTCCTGTTATGCTCTTTAACAGAGGCTTGATTTTGTTCTGGGGATGTACTAGAACATGCTTTCATGCTTGGTGGTTCGGAAAACGCATTATTTTTAACATAATTTACATTATTACAATACATTTCTCCCAGCCTGGCACAAATGACTTGACTAGTTCCGGGTTCCGCCTTCCAAACAACGAAACGTGTTGTGATTGGTTAGCTGTCCCACTGCGTTGCGATTGGCGAACAGCTTAGACAGTGTTTCAGTAGTGCCACGCCCCTTATCAAAGAAGCAAGTTCCGTGTACAACAGTTAGCGCAAGCTAGATTAAAGTGATTTTTCTTACAAACACGCATCGATTCACTACAGGAGGCCTTTATTAACCCCCCTTTTTTTCCTTTATCTGATAATAACTTTGGTAACAAGGTTAATTGTTGGAAACAGTCGAAAAAAGTTCTGAGATGACACATGGCAAAATGACCTAGATAATACTACTAATGCAAGATTAATTTTATATTATATAATAGGTAATATATGCTTTAAAGCTTCCAAAAATGGCCAAAGTTCACATTATTCACTGAAAGTGCCATCTAACATCAAAAGGACAAAGCTAGCACTTAACTCTGTACAATTAACTTAATGTGCAGGAAATGTCAGTTCAATAATGAAAGTCAAAATAGTTTTGATTGAAAAATCATACACTGGCTTGAAGTTTTAGGAACACTTGACAGTTGTTAATCTCTTCCATTACCACTTTATACCGAAGAAAACCCCAGCCAGAGGCGAAAGATGATTCGCCCCACTGATTTTTCAAAATGTACCACCCGCACAAATACTTTAAAAAGAGACAGATTTGTGGGATTGTGCCTACAAAATGTGTCCTCAACACAACCCCATCACTCTCACCTCATTTCAAAAGGATCTGAGCGCCATTATCTTCTCTTAAACTGGACGGCACGTCCACATTCCTATTGAAGCACTGCATTACCCAATATTGATTCAGGAACTGTTCAGATAAACAAGTCAAGGTACACTGAAAGAAAATCAAAGTAATAATGAAAGTTTCCGTCGTGCGGTTACAAGCGTCTATAGTGTCTTGTGTCTTAAACAGGTTTCCTCAGTCTTTCTGGATCTCTCTCTTTCCCTTTTTTTTGTAGAAGAGCCTCGGGCGTAACCTACCACATTCACGGGAACGGGGGCGAAGAAAATACAGGAAGCTTTTGTTTCCATACCTGTGAATACTGCTCTATTTCAACAAGTCAGCGGGAGCGATTTCTATGTTTGTACTTGACCTGGCGACAGACATGTTCCTAAACAATGATAGACCACAATGCTTTCTTACACTGACAGATCTGTTGAAAATGGTGAAACATGTCATGATACCCCAAGGCCCACATGCAGAAACCAAACATCCGCCGTTCACAACAAAACCTCTTGAGTTCCCCTCATTACACTTGTGACATACATAGAAAGGTCTAGCAAGGGATCAACCTGGGTCATGTATGTTATTTCCTTTAGCGTCCTTCACATCCTTATTTTCTGTCTCTACGTTCACCAATCGGCAAGCGCCCGCACCTCGTCTTGATGCATTAGGAACAAGCCTTATCACGTAAATATTTCACCTTTCCCTCAAACAAAAGACTGTCGGCATTTGTTACGGAGCTGTCCAAACAAGAATTACCATAGACTAAACAGTCGTCATTTGCTGAAGAGTCAAGGTGAAAGTGTGAGAGACTGCAAGGTTGAAGAAATTGCTTAGAGGAAAACAAACCACTCTCCAGTGGAGGTCTGCTGCACTGTTTATGCAGATGCAACATAAATACCCCTCTGCCCATATACCAAAAAATTAACTCAAGTTAATTCACATTATGGATTACTCCTATACAGCCAGATAACATGTGCTACCAGTCAAAAGATTTTGGACAGTAAGATTTTGATGTTTTTTAAAGAAATCTCTTTTGCTCACCAAGCCTAAATTTATTTGATCCAAAATACAGCAAAAGCAGTATTATTGTGAAATATTTTTACTATTTAAAATAGCTCATTTCTATTTGAATATATTTTAAAATGTAATTTATTTCTGTGATCAAAGCTACATTTCCAGCATCATTACTCCAGTCTTCAGTGTCACATGATCCTTCAGAAATCATTCAGATATGCTGATTTGCTGTTCAAGAAACATTTATTATTATTATTATTGTTGTTGTTTTTATTAATATTATTATTATTATCAGTATTTAAAACAGTTGAGTACATTTTTTCAGGATTCTTTGATGAATAGAAAGATCCAACGATCAGCATTTATCTGAAATAAAAAACATAACATTTTTTGTAACAATTTACACTATACCATTCAAAAGCTTGGAGAATTTTTTTAATGGGGGTAAATTATAGAAATTAATCATTTTACTGAAAAGTGATGATAAAGACATTTATAATGTTACAAAATATTTCTATTTCAGATAAATGCTGTTCTTCTGAACTTTCTATTCATCAAAGAAACCTGAAAAAATTCTACTTAGCTTTTTTCAACATACTAATAATACTACTACTACTAATAATAATAAATGGTTTTTGAGCAGCAAATCTGAATATTAGAATGATTTCTGAAGGATCATGTGACTGGAGTAATGATGCTAAAAATTTATCTTTGAAATCACAGGAATAAATTAAAATTTTAAAATATATTCAAAGAGAAAGCAGTTATTTCAAATTTAGTTTACTGTTTTTGCTGTACTTTGGATCAAATAAATGCAGGCTTGGTGAGCAGAAACGACTTCTTTAAAAAATTAATTGGATTTAAAATGAATGTTAAATGTGCAATACTTAATTTGAAGTATTTAAAGAAATGTAAGAATATAAAATTCAATTTAAGAATTTAATTTATGAATATTTGAATATATTTATATAAAAAATATATACATCACAGTTTTCACAGAAATATGAAGCAGCACATCTGTATTTAACATTGATAATTATAAATAAAAAAAAAGTTTCTTAAGCACCAGATCAGCATATTAGAATGATTTCTAGAGGATCATGTGACACTAAAGACTGGATTAATGACGCTGATAATTAGGCTTTGCATCACAGGAATAAATACATAAAATACATAAAAACAGAAAATAGTTATTTAAAACTGCAATAATATTTCACAATATTACTGTAGTTACTGTATTTTTGATCAAATAAATGCAGCATTGTTGAGCATTAGAGATTTTTTTTTGAAATCTTGAATCTTGAGTGACGTGCAACAGAAATTTGCAGCAGGATTTGCTCTATTGACATCTGTTGACACAACCTCCGCAAGTTATCCGATATGATTTGAATTCCAGGTTTAAATTAGACTTTAAATCTAACAGGATCTATATGGTATAAACGTCTGGATTCCACTGTATATTTAACATATATGATGCGGTTAATGGTTTCCAGTGTATAAAGTATAAAGCTCGCTCGAAAGTTTGCATACATCAATGGCTTGACCTGACTTACCACCAAGAAAAGAACAAGAACTTTTTAAAAAGATTCAAGTCAGAGGTGAACCACTTCAAACGACTCAACCCAACAAAGCTCATGGTAAATCCCAAAAAAACCTCCCGAGCTCAAAACAAGATTACTGCGCAGTGGACATTTAATACCTGACAGTGGGTGGTCGACTCAAATCTAAAACAAGTGTTCTGCCGTGGACAGGCTGCATGGGGCAAAACACGCCACCGCGGCCTTTTGCTGATTGAATGTTTACAAACCCATTTGGTCGCCCCTGGTAAGCATCAGCCTCTAATTTCTGATCTAATTTGTTTGCGAATGTTCTCTGTTGGAATGTTGTCTCACTATGAGAGTTTGCATGCGTACGCAGGATCTTGAGCGTATCAATGGCTCATGTAATCTGCCAAATCAACGCTAAATAAACAGATTCAGTGGGTTAAAGTGTACAATCAGACACGCCAGCATTCATCTGGAGCACTCTAGGCAACACACAGTGAAACACCAAAAGTTTGATCCCCGTAAACTTCCAAAAAAGTTTAAAAATCATCTGAAAGAGAAACTAGGTCAGAAATGATGAACAGAAACCTTAACTTTAGCAAATACAGAAATTAACCAATAACTTTCAAACAAAACATTATGGGTACAAGTGTGCATATGTTACTCATAAATCAGTTATTTTGGGGTCACTGTGTGCCAATATGTGTGAGAGATGCAGGATCTCTGTGTGAGTGAGTTTGTTTAAAGGAATAGTGTCTCATTGACCATTTTAACGATGTCTTTACTACCTTTCTGGGTCTTGAACAGCTGTCTATGCAGAGTCAGAAAGCTCTGTTTAGGCTGTGACCGCACATTTTTATCAATAATGACTGTTACAGTAGTATAGAATACTTTTGAACCTAGCTTATAGATGCTAATCAGCACATGGTTAACTAGCACAGTTTAGAACAGTTGTACACGCATAAAAACTACATTTCACGGAATAACACCCAAAAAACAATGATGTCACAACCGAAACGTCACCAAATGTGTGAATGTTTTGGTAGTGACAATTTTAGATACTTTTGAACCTAGCTCAAAGATGCTAATCAGCACATGGTTAGCTAGCACAGTTTAGAACAGTTGTACACACATAAAAACTACATTTCACGGAATAACACCCAAAAAACAATGATGTCACAACCGAAACGTCACCAAATGTGTGAATGTTTTGCCAGTGACAATTTTAAACCTAGTGCAAAGATGCTAATCAGCATGTGGCTAGCTAGCACATTTCTGAACAGTTGTACACACATTAAAAAAACTACATTTTATAGAATAACACCCAAAAAAACAATGATGTAACAACCAAAACTTCACCAAATACATGCCTGTTTCAGTAGTGACAGTTTTAGACACTTTTGAACCTAGCTCAAAGATGCTAATCAGCACATGGTTAGCTAGCACAGTTCTGAACAGTTGTACACACATAAAAACTACATTTAATGAAATAACACCCAAAAAACAATGATGTCACAACTAAAACTTCACCAAATGTGTGAATGTTTCGGTAGTGACAATTTTAGATACTTTTGAACTTACCTCAAAGATGCTAATC
>JAHKKF010515426.1:7437-23668 GCA_019740295.1 Labeo calbasu
TTGTGATCAGCCTCTGTTAACCGTGTCTAATAGGTGCTCAAAATTCACTGGCCGATAGTGGCCGTCGCACTTGTGGCACTTCGGACAAACACACAGAACACCAAGTCCATCAGACTGTTACAGCGCCACCACGTGGCCAAACTCCACTCTTTTTTTACTGTGACGTCAGATTGAGCGCTTACACAAGTGTTCTGAGTT
Organism: Labeo calbasu; assembly: GCA_019740295.1. Taxonomy (NCBI): domain Eukaryota; kingdom Metazoa; phylum Chordata; class Actinopteri; order Cypriniformes; family Cyprinidae; genus Labeo; species Labeo calbasu. The sequence goes on from JAHKKF010515426.1 coordinate 7,636, forward strand.
TGGCGAAAATGCTGAACTTTTTGCCGTTCCATCGCAACGGTGACTCGAAAGTTCAAGTTTTTTTTTCTTTCTTTTTTTTTGATAATTACTGATATTCATTCTCCAGAGAATCTTTCTGCAATGGTTTGGTTTCGATTGGGTGAAAAACCCAGGACTAGTTCACAAAATCAGGTTTTTCAAAAATACCTCAAAATGTTGCAAAGGGTGACGATCAAATAAAAATGTATTTTGAGCATTTGCTTATATATTATTAAATATAGTATACATCTGTGAATAACTTTATAGTCAGTTCCAACCAGTTACCTTAGACAAGCACAGAGTGTTGTACAAAATGGCCTTTCTTGTATTTATCATTCCCCTTTTAATCTTTGCCTCCCAGAAAGTGTACAGAAAAGGTCCGGCACTGAGTTAATATGACAAATGTGTACAGATAACCGCTGTCTTCTGATAAGTAATGGACAGAACTGCAAAGAATTCAACTTTTCCACTAAAAATTTCTGGCTTTGTGCCAGATGAAGTGGTACAGTGGACATTAAAAGTCCTACCTGCTCTTTCACAGAGGCCAGAATGGCAGAGGTGGTCTCAGTCTCAGATCCATCGCCATTAGAAGCATTCAGTCCTGGGCTGAGCATGGTGGCGTTCTCTGCTTCAGCAGGCTGCTCTGGAACTGGCATGACTTCTGGAGAGGAAAAATATATTTATCAGCAACTCTTTATCATTAGACTTCAACACAGGATCAGCAGGGTTCAGACTTGCAATCTATTCAAGACCTTCGTTCATCTTCATAACACAAATAAAGATATTTTTGATGAAATCTGAGAGCGTTCTGACCCTGGATAGACAGCAACGCAACTACCATGTTCAAGGCCCAGAAAGGTAGTAAGGACATTGTTAAAATAGTCCATGTGACATCAGTGGTTCAACCATAATGTTATGAAGCTACAAGAATCCTCGTGTGCGCAAAGAAAATAAAAATAATGACTTCACTTAACAATTTCTTCTCTTCCGTGTCAGTCTTCACCTCGAGAGTACAAAAATACAGCATACGTGCGGCGCTGCTGACGCAGGAGCCGGCGTTTCAATGAAAATATCTTAATTTGTGTTCCAAAGATGAACGAAGATCTTACGGGTTTGGAATGGCATAAGGGTGAGTAAATGACAACCATTTTCAATTTTGGGTGAACTATCCATTTAAAATGACACATACATTCTTTTGATCATGAGTCAACCAGGTTTGAGGGCTCATGAATACTGAGAGTTTGCCCCTCCCTGTCCTCTTTGGATCTAAATAAATAAGCAATCAACACATTTTAGATTTATAACAGTGAAATCCGCCAAAAGCAGCTAGTCAGACATTTTCAGTCAAGTCTAATGCCTCAGTTATTTCATAAACCCCCACGGTCTATTTACAGTAGCAAATGAGCAAATGTCAGGATGCACAAACACATGATTGATGCAACCTATAAAGGATCTGTATTGATTAGAAACAGATTCCAAATAATAACTGAGCTGGGCATTAGCTGGACTCAGATCAAGATAAATGGTTATGTAGGACAATCTCTGGATATTTTGTCACACTCAGTGGCGGCTGCAGCAGAGCCTGCCAACTTTGTTCCCTTGTTAATAAAGATGACTAGCCTCATCTAACACGACAGCGTGCCTCCGCCTGACGTTCTGGAAATCAGATTATGCCTCCTTAAACCACCATTTCCACATTGTTTACCTTCCTCCACTCTTCCTTCACACATGCTCACATAATTCACCCCGAAGCCTCTTCAAAGCACTCACAGGAATAAAGGACTTGTGAAAGTAAGTCAAAGTTCAGTCAAATGCAACCACTTGACCGATGCAACGTGGCGAGATGTCTTGTAGGTGCTACGACATTAAGATCTGGAAGCAAATGTATTCTCTAATCTAACACTACCCAACATTTCACCCAAAAATGAAAGTTCTGTCATTAATAACTCACCCTCATGTTGTTCATCTTTGCAAGACAAGTTAAGATATTTTTAAAGAAATCTAACAGCTTTCTTCAAGTTCAAGGTGAGAATGTGACATTAGTGGTTCAACCATAATGTTATGAAGCTACAAAAATGCTTTTTGTGTGCAAAGAAAACAAAAATAATGACTTTATTCAACAACACCATTGATATTTTGTGGACCTTGAATGTGTCAGTTGCATTGCCGTCTATGCAGGGTCAGAAAGCTTTCAGATTTCATCAAAAATATGTTAAATTATGTTCCGAAGATGAAGTCTGGAATGACATGAGGGTGAGAATTAATTACAGAGTTTTCATTTTTGGGTGAACTGTCACTTTACATTAAAATAAGCTGACAATGAAAAGTCATTTCTAAATGTTCTTGTTTAACTTTTTCAAAACTCACAACTTTCAAAACTGCTTTATATGGAGTTTTTTGGCAAGTTTTGTCAGCTGAACTATTGGCATGTTGTTAAACTGCAGTACAAATCCATTGAACACACTGTACTTCTGTCCCTCACAGCCTCATTTTTTATTCCTGTCAGAAATTAAATATGGTGCTACCCTGACTAAGGTCTATAGTGAAGAAAAATCTGCCACAACTTTTTTTTGCTGATTGGAAGACCGAACTGACTGGCACTTCATTTTTTGACAGCTCTCTTCAGTTGGTCAAAAGAAAGATTGGCTCAGTGTGCAGAAAGAATTGCCTTAGTCTTCAACCTCGAGTGCTAAACTTAAACGTGCCCTGATGGAAGCCTGGGTAAAAAGATAAATAAACAACTAAATGTGGCCAGAGGGATGTTCTGTACCAGTAAATAACTGTACCAGTTACAATGGAACAAATAATAATGGAGTTATAATGGAATAATTCTGATATCATTTATTCACCCTCATTCCTTTCTACATATAAAACTGCTCTCCAAATACACTCAAAACTCCTATTTTAATAAAGACATGATTTTTTTGCTGTCTAGTGACAGTACATCTTTAGAAAAATGGTTCAGGTCCCACAAATTATTAAGTTTTTCAGCATTTTTGCGTTTTCAACAATGACTGTATGATTTTGAGATCCATCTTGTTCACACTGAGGGACTCAAATGCAACTATTACAGTAGGTTCAAATGCTCACTGATGCTCCAGAAGGAAACACAATGCATTAAGAGTCGGGGGGTGAAAACTTTTTGAATTTGATGATCAGGGTAGATTTACTTTATCTTGTCTTCTGGGAAATGCAAGCATCTTCTATAGCTTCTGAAGGGCAGAACTAAATTAATAAAAATATGACATTTGGGCAAATTTTTGAAAAATGTACACATCTTCATTCTGTTCAAAAGTTTACACCCCTGGCTCTTAATGCATCGTTTTTACTTCTGGAGCATCAGTGAGCGTTTGAACCTTCTGTAATAGTTGCGTATGAGTCCCTCAGTTGTCCTCAGTGTGAAAAGATGGATCTCAAAATCATACAGTCATTGTTGGAAAAGGGTCAAAAACACAAAAATGCTAAAAAACCAAAGAATGTGTGAGACCTGAAGGATTTTTCTGAAGAACAGCGGGCAGTTTAACTGTTTAGGACAAACAAGGAACAACTATCACTGAAAAAAAAAAAAAAGATTCTGCAAGGTGTGTGTAAATGTTTTACCTCAACTGTATATGAACTACTTTTAAGATATTTTCATGGTACTTTTGAGTCTTTTTAGAAGTCTAAAAGCTCCAGCCTCCATTCATTGCATTTTTATGTAAAACAGCAGTTCAATAGATCTCCTTTTGTGACAACAAAACTCATTTATACAGGTTTGGAATTCCATCAGGCTGAGCAAATGATTCATTTCTAAAAGAACTATTGCTTTAACACAAGTACTGTACTTTTGAGCTCGAGTTTCGCCTCCTGCCTGCTGTCTAGCTGTTTTTGACACCTCCTTCTCCATCTTGGCTCAGCAGATTTTTTTTCATGCAAACAAATGTGTGCTGCTGGGTAATGCGTTGTCGCATTTTTCAATGATACAGCTCATTTGAATCACTGTGGTTTGCCCTGGTAAAGGTAATGCTACCATTTTCTAAACCCTGGGTACAGTATGAGAGTGGGCAGTTAAATATCTCCGAGGGCCTCCGGAGTGGATTGCCCTGTGTCAACCTTATTCTGTAAACAGTTCTCTCTTCTCATACATTAAGCGCTAAAACGTACTTTATCCAATTAAACCTCACTCTAAAAGGTCAGTTCGGAGTGTAAACACAAGAATAAAAGATACAAATGATCTACTGAAACACTTACAAGCCTGGTGTGGCTTCTTTAAAGCGATCTGACCTGTGTCTAAAAGATCTAATAGTTTGTGTAACAGTTGATCTAATATAAATTAGCTCTTGAGTACAAGGAGGGATTTTAAGGTAGCATTGTAGCTATTGTAATTGTCCCAGGTAGCACACGTACGTCTGCAAGATGTCTGTTAAAGATCTCTTGATCTGGAAAGCATCTGCTGTGTACAAACATCTGGCAGACATCTGTAAGATGTCAGTTTTACATACATTCTAAATCATAAACATCTTAACAACATCTAATAGACGTCTATTTGACATCTGATAGGAAGCGTCCAATAGACGTATTGCAGATGAGCAAACTACGTCTTGCAGATGTAAATGCAGACGTCAAATAGACTATCAGGGTGTGGTTTTGCTCAGTGTTTTTGTGCTTATATGCCTATTCGATTAACACGATGTTAGCTTAGCAATTTGTTCATTTCAAATTTGCAGGAGCTAACGTGATTCTAAGTGACTGTTCTTTAACTGTAAATGGAAGCAGTGAATGAGCCCCCCTAAAAATGTTCATCTCTCTCTGTCTGTCTCATCTGGGGTCTCAGATGACGCAACATGTTACATGACAACAGATCGAACGAGGTTCATGGGCCGCAGCTACTGATTGCATCTAACAAGCTGCTTGATGCCTCATTATGAATGCAGACTGACAACATACATCCATCAGCCCTCCCACCCAAATAACTCAAACCACGTTCAGGGAAAGCCACAGACGGGAGACCATTTATTTAAAACACACTCGTCAACCTCATAATGTCAGTTTTATATGAGAGAAATAAGAAAACAACATTTTAAGGACGAATCCAAAAAGACAAGGATGACAAGACAATCAAAACTGATTAGTTAAGCAATGTTAAACTTTTTAAACTAATGTGGCCTTGCCCAAAAAAAGAGAGCCTCAAAAGAGAATGTCACACATGGAGAGATAGAAATGGGGAAAATGAGACTGAGAAACAGAGAGGGGCTGGAAAACTTGACAGAAGGTGCAGACAGCCCCGTTGTCACCCTGGCTAAAATAAGGCTGCCAGGTTGTAACTGTCTATGTGCCTCTGTCTCATCAGCGCTTGGCGCTTTTACTGGCAAACAAGCCTCTGTTGCTCCAGCCTGAACCCGAGAGCAGTTTGGCAGGTCAGTGAATAGGAACTGATTGAGCCTTGGAGTTGTTATCCATCCTCTGTCTGATGGCCCAACCTGGCTGGGAAAAAGCTAGAAAATGCTGGAACATAAGCTGCGGGCCTGTGTGAGAGACAAGGCTTCTGGTATATGTCTTTTTGAATTAAGTAAAATTGGTTTATTGTCATTTCTGTCCTGCGAGGTGAGAGAAAAAACGAAATATCATATATTCTCAATATGACAGGTCAATATGACGCTCTGACTACCTTTATTATTGACACTTCACCAGGACAATGACTCAACGCCCACCTGTGACATTACATATCCACTGGGAAGACGCTTTATTGCCTATTCTAGAATCAAAGGCTACAGCTATATCATGGTGTAAGCTTTGGTAGAGTCAACATTAACAATCCAATCACGCAATTTATCAAAATACAAAGAAATTTTGTTGATGCCACTTTTAAAATACTATCATAGAGTACTATCAAAATAAAACAAAAAATAAAATAATATAAAACATAAAATATACCTATCCAAGCTATCTGTCCATCTATCTATCTATCCATGCATTCCTTATTGAAACAAGAAAATAAATAAATAAAAATATCTATCTATCTATCTATCTATGGGAACATGAAGATTTTTTACAACTCATTTCAACCCGTCCTGTCAATCTATCCATACATACATGCGTCTGTCCATCTGTCTGTCCATCCATCCATCCTATGTCCAACCTATCTATCTATCTATCTATGCACCTGTCCGTCTGTCTGTCCGCTATACATCCATGCATCTATCCATCTATCTATCCATCAATGCGTCTATCTATCTATCTATCCATCCGTGCGTTTGTCCATCTGTCTGTCCATCTTTCCATCCATCCGTCTATCCATCCATCCATCCATTCGCTATCTATCCGTCCATTAATCCATCCATACATACATATATGCGTCTGTCCATCTGTCCATCCATCCATCCTATGTCCAACCTATCTATCTATCTATCTATGCACCTGTCCATCTGTCCGTCCATACATCCATCCGTCTATCCATCCATGAGTCTGTCCATCTGTCCATCCGCTATCAATCCATGCATCTATCCATCTATCCATCAATGCATCTGTCCATCTATGCATCCATCCATCCATCCGTCTATCTGTCTATCTATCTATGGGAACATAAAGATTTTTTTACATCTCATTTCAATCCATCCGTCCATCTATCCATCCATGCGTCTCTCTGTCCATCTATCCATCTATCTGTCTATCTATCTATCCATCCATCCATCCGTCCGTCTATCTGTCCATCCATCCATGCGTCTGTCCATCCATCCTATGTCCAACCTATCTATCTATCTATGCACCTGTCCTTCTGTCTGTCCATTAATCCATCCGTCCGTCCATCCATGCGTCTGTCCGTCCATACATCCATCCATACATCCATCTATCCATCCACGCGTCTGTCCATCTGTCCGTCCACTATCCATCCATGCATCTATCCATCCATGCGTCTGTGCATCTGCCCATCCATCTATCTATCTATCTATCTATGCGCCTTTCCTTCTGTCCGTCCATCCGTCCATCCATCCATCCATCCATCCATTCATATTTTTTTTATTGTACTGCTGAAATAGGATATTAAATCAATCAATCAATCAATAACAAATAATTAAATAAAAGAAAGTATACAAAATATGTATTAATACAGTAACCTAGTCTATTTTGAATTCATGTTGATTTTAAACAAATAGTAAATAGTAATATTAAATTCACTGCTCAAGATATATTACAAGCATATCAAATATCAATGGATGGCTCCACACTTTTCTCAGAACAGCCGTCCTGACCATGAAAACCCAAAGGAGTGGGCTGAATGTCTCAGGGGGGAATTCTGCACCATTTTTCTATGTCTCTCGTTCTCTTCCTCCTACTCTCCTCTCCCAGTCATTTCCCTGCATATTGCGCATGTCGTAGCGTTGGTTCCGGGCAGGAAGTCTGGCAGCCACGCTGCCCTCCTTCCCACGCGGCTTGTGAGTTCCGTCCCTGTGTTAATGCTGCAGGAAGCCAGCCAAGCGCCCGCATGCAACAAATAAACAAACCAGAACAATCCAAACAGCGAGAGCAGATCCTAGAAAGAGTCACACGTCACCCTGCAAAGAGCTACAATTACCCAAAGGAGAAAAACTGTGACAAACGAGGGGCAAAATTATTACTTTGTCAACACTCTTTACCAACGCAGTCCGGTCACATAAAATGCTGTTTAACACTGTATTTTTTTAGCAAGGCATCCTTAGCCGGCGGCATCTGACATGTAATTGCTGTTCCACTGACATGTGGTCTATTTCCGAGCCGGCTGCCCAAGCTCATTGCTGAGGCCTGATATTTCAGCTTAGATAAGAAAGCAGCCTAAACTGAGCAGTAGAGCAGGACACCTCGAGAATAACACAGAAACGTCCCTATATAATAGGGCTGCATGATAAATCACATGCGATATCCATGCGCATCTTGTCAGTAAAGCTGGTTCCGTAATCAGTAGTAAATCTCCATCATGTGCGTGCTTTCAGATGGAGCAGCATTTATGCTGCGTTCACGCCATATCGTAATTACCGTAATTTCGAGATGACAACATGTGACGTTCTACTCGGAGCTGTTCACGTCCTCAGACTCGGAAATATGCTTTTTTATGGCAACACTATCAATACCTAAACAGAGCCTACGGTGGTCAGGTGGTACAGTGGTCATGTGGTACAAGTCGTAGCTCTCAGAAGACTCCCAGTTCACAAGTTGTAATTACGAGTTCTACGACGACGTGAACGCTTTTTACAAGTTGGAATCTCGTAATTACGGGAATTCCGATATGGCGTGAACGCACCTTTACTACACAGTGATTGGTATTTCCTGAATTTCTTCTGCGGGGCATATTTGGAGTTTCCGCGCAGGAGCGCCCTCTGGCTTTTGGATAGCAATTTACTACTGATCACAGAACCGTGCTTCACTGACAAGATGTGCGCACGAATTCCGCAGCTTTTACTAATATCGATCACGATATTGTCGCGATTTATTGTGCAGCCCTACTCTGAATGTTAAATTAATTATTTATTAATAAATAAATGAATAAAAACATAAAGGGAAAAGTACTACATCACACTAGTTCAGGGTCAGTAAGATTTTGTTGCATGAAAAATTATTACTTTTATTTTGCAAGAATGTATTCAATCGATAAAGACACTGAAGACTGAAGATACAGTTCCCTCCAATAATACTGGCACCCTTGGTAAATATGAGAAAAGAAGGCTTTAAAAATAAATCTACATAGTTTATCTTTTTGATCTTTCATTAAAAATTTTTTTAAAAAATTCATTGAAGTAAAACAACTGAAAGTGGGGGGAAATGATATAAAAAAAAAGTTTTTCTCTCATGCATGTTGGCCACAACTACTGGCACCCCTAGAAATGTTTCAATATCTCAGAGTAAAATATCTCTGAAGTATATTCCCATTCATATTTACATTTTTGAAACTGTAATTTGTGAATTTTTTTGAATGAAAGAACAAAATGGATAAACAATGTTTACCAAGGATGCCAATATTTTTGGAGGGCCCTGTATTCATACTAACTTTATTAAACGTTTAATGCAATTAAAAAAAAAACATAAATCAGAATAAAAAGACATATAAAAATACTGCTCTTCAGATATACACATCTAACATCCCTCTCCAGGATTTCCTATTTTACACCGTTTGATGTTACTCCAGCCAAGGTGATGTCCCTCGGCTCTGCACTGTTTGATACGCTTTCTTTCTCTGGTCCAATCGACCAACGTGTCAACAAACTTTGCGCTCAAGGACTTTGGCAGCTGGTCGGACAACTCCAAGTCCAAATTTGAGCCGCCAAGTCAAAGCAGCTTCAATGCACACTGTGCAAACAGTCACGCTAGGCTACGCTCACCGCATCGGAGGGAAACATCTCCATATAAGAGTGACACCAGGATGCTTTCTTCCTCCCCCCGTCTCCTCCTCCTAAGCTGCGTGAGGCAGTTGTTGGGCAGGAGAGACGAGAGTTTCTCTCTCATTCATACCCACGGTCCCTGCCCAGGTGCGCCGGCACATCAGTTTATTTTGCCTGCGTAACTCAGCCTGTCTCCACTAAAACCATCATTGACACGGCGCTGTCACAATAAACCCACCCTAGCTGTTTCTCCACAACACCCACCCAACCGCTTTTGCTTTTCCTTTTCCTCATCTAATCCCCCACAGCAAACTCATCCGAACTCTTAAATACTCACTCCCACCGCTCTTCCTCCTCTGTTCTACTCCCATTTGCTCATTCATTCAAGCCTTGAAGCAACAAGCAAACCCTGGTTCATTTTCAAGCTGCGGTTCTCAGCTGGTGTAGCTTCAGGATCCAGTTTTTTACATTTTATCCAACACTTTACCAAATCTGTTTATCATACAAAATTAAATTTCAATAGTTTAATGCTCTCGGCAGTCAATAAATGTGCACAAAGCACACAATGGCCGGCGCTAACCATGTTTATCCACATTGCAAGTAAATCTGTATTAATATAGCCAGGATCGGATTTCAGTTTACCATGCATTATTTTGTTTAACCTGCCCTTGGCATCTGCTTACCATGGCATTTGATCCTGTCAGAATAGACTTGCAAATGATTTTTGGTTTGCAGTCTACAGGTTGAGAACCACTAGCTCTAGATTTTTTTTTTTTTTTTTTTTGGAGTTTCTGTGCACAGTGTAGCATCGACTTGTGGTCCACAAAAGGGAAATAAAATAAAATGAAATAAAATAAAATATTAAATTAAACTAAACATAAAATAATAAATAAAATAAATAAATAACTAAATAAAAAATAAAATATAAAATTTAATTAAATAAATATAACATTTAATAAAACAATAAATTAAAAAGTAAAAATTATTAAAATATTTAAATATAAAATATTAAATATAAAATAAACTCTAAAATTAAATTAAATTAAATTGAACAAAATAACAAATGAAAATGAAAAAAACAAAAGTAAAAAGAAAAATTAAATGAAATAAATATAATGAAATATAAAATACACAATTTAATTAAATAAACAATAAAAACATAAAATTTAATTAAATATTATATAAAAAATAAAATTACATAAAATTACATTCAATTAAATAAAAACTAAATTAAAATATAAATTAAATATAAAATTTAATTAAAAATAAAAATAAAATAAAACAATAAAATAAAAGTTTCAAAAATACAAAATCAAATTAAATATAAAAAATAAATAAAAAAATAAGATTCAATTAAATATAAAACTAAAAAACTAAAAAATTTAATTAAATTAAAATCAAGCACTAAAAACTACATTAAATGTATTTATTAAATTACATATAAAAATACTGATGAATCAAATCACGTTTAACAAGTTGTATTTTTAGGGCTGTCAAAATTAATGTTTTAACTTACAAATATATATTAACTATGATTAAGCATTTTTAAACACTTTGAATGATATTAACTGGGAAAAGTGTTACAAATTAACTTAAATTCCTGATAGTCCTCTAGCAGTAGGCAAAACAGGCACACAGTCAACAAGATTTTCCAGAAATCACTTAAAATATCTTATAAATGAGGATCATATTTGGAGTTCCATGCAATCAAGAGCTTGAAAACCCCTGATCTACAGCATCCTGAAATATTCATGATTTGTTTTTCATCCCAGTGCAGAGTATTGTATTCTTCTAGTCATTCTCCTGTCCACTAGATTCATGCATAAAAGGCCACTATGAAAAAACAAATTGAAATCTAATCTATAGAGCTATTAATGTTCCATCTCTGAATACAAAAAAACTGTCCGATCCCATTATTATTTCTCTTCTCGCTGCAGTCGTAATGCTATAAGCGCACCGCCGTTCCATTTCAGCCTGGTAATATGTAGAATAAACACAATAACCTTCTTATCAGCAATTGGGTCGTCTTGTATATCGGTTTATTTTTACATGCACTGAAATGCATATTCCCTTCATCGCAGTGAGATGATGAGTCTGAAATACAGCAGTGCATTTCAAGCCTGAAGAACAGATCTAACATCCCTGGAGGGAACACGAGACATGACCTTACGGGACAGGTGGAGGTGTACGATAAACAAAGCAGTCCATTTTAATGCAAACAGAGGGTGCATGCATGCATTTGCATAGCGTTCTCCATCATAACATACAGTATCTATGAGAATTACAGTATATGTGACTGATTCACACACTCAGAGATCTGCTATGCTGATCCAGAGCGGGAAATCCAGAACATGCAAATATCCGAACATGAAATATTTTCTTATCTAACACAAAACCAACTTGGCGGTTATATCAGTGCATAGGAACGCAGTTTCCAAGGATAAGCATTATTCATATGACCTTTTGAAGTATGCAGACCAATTATGCAACAACTTCAGTGAACAGAATATGCTGGATGTCATAACAGCTGTATGTAGAAGTGTTATTGTTATACACAGGGTTTTCACATCTGACCAGTGAATTTCTATTTTTAAGCTCCAGGGAGAAAACATTCATTAGTTTTTAGTTTATGATAGCAGTGTTTTAGTTCTACTAAATTTAGAATATCGATTCTGATTCACAAGCTTGCGTTTCGATTCGATTTTGATCATTTTAGGATCATTCTATAATTTGGGGTACATTTAGAATTTGACAATGTGAAGAAAAAAGTTCTCATTTTTCCAAAAACCCAAACATGACCTTAAATATAAATAAATATAAATATAAACATAAAATACCATCTATGTTTGCTACTGTTCACCATGTTACCTTTACCGGGTAACACAGTTGACAGGTGACTGTTTTGGGCCTATATTTAACATGGAAGCCCAGAACTACTGAGCATATGGTATGTTTAGAAATATATATTTTTATAAACAAAACCGTTTTAGGTAAATTGCATTGTTAAAATTTTACAGCAATAATACTTGTAACACTGTTGACAGTCAATCCACTCTTGGCATAGGTTTGCTAGTTGAACCAATATTAGGGGAAAGAGAAAGAACGTAACTTCTAGTGTTTCATCCATGTGCTTCTAGAGGAAATATCATCATACTGTGCAAATTATGCAAGAATGGGACAAACCATTCCTTTTTGAGGGGTGGGGGGTTTCTAGTGGGTAACTTAGTTGACAGTGTTTTTTTTGGACACAAATAAAACAAGTAATATCACAATAAACACTTATTATTTTTGAAGCGCACACCCAAATGTCTTGATAACCTAATCTAACTATGAACTTACTTACTATGAAATTAATTTATATTTGAGTAATTTTCATGCTTAAATGCAGAGTAGAATTAGCAACTTTACAAAATCGGACAGCTGAATACCAGGGTTGTATGTGATATGAACATCATTTTTGAACAAAAGATATGCTTTTTTTAACATATTACTAGATATTTTTTAAAAATATTACTGTGTACTAGAACGGGGCTTATTTTGATGAAAATATATTAAAAATATACTTCACGGACATGAGATGTACCCACAATTATAGAATGACCCGAATATACATCAGGTAGAGTATGCTAAAATTTCAAGGAAAAAAAAAATCTCTCAACTAATGTTGTAAGATGTACATGAGAGTCAGTTGGTACTATTACTGTAACACTGACGGTTAAAATTAACTGATATATAAAAACAAACGTTTAAATTACACTCAATGAAGTTTTTATAATAGTAAAGTTACAATTATATATAGCTTCTACTCCAATTCGTTTTTTGAAATATAAAACATTTAAATGGTGGCTGTCATAAAAGCTTGACGAATTTATTCAAACATAAATTAAACATTGAAGAACAGTAAAAAATTATGATGAATATGTTATATGGTGCATATATTTAGCAAAATGCTCCTCTCTAGAGCTCATTTTATAGCTGAATAACGAGTTTATAGTCACTGAATATGTTTTCTGAGGTAAATGTGACGTTACGTGACATATTGTTTACAACCTGGTTTATTGACGTCTTTTCGCGGTTGAAACACTAATTGAGCGATTACATGAGACAGGATACGAATTTCGGTAAACTGTACTCGTAATTTTTACATACCTTCGGTTATTCATTCATGTTTAACTTCGTGCTGAAACCGATGTTAAAGCGGATGAGATGATCAATTCACCTGCTCTTCCCGCTTCCGCCTCTCTGCACTGAGGCGCTAAGATCTGTCACTCCTCATTAAACAGCGCCAAAACGATATTTTTTCACCCAGTCCTATACTACAAACAAAGTTGTTTAGGTTTTTTTAGTAATATTTTCTATCATTAAAAGGGCACCAATTCACTACTTGACCATATGGTGCTCCATATGTTTGTACACCAGCAACAAACCTTCATAATAAGGGGTTTTCTCAGGATGTCTATATTTTTTTAGTCTTTTCAGCTCATTGGAGTCCGGATTTACAGAGACAAAAAACAGAAATCGTCTAAAATGTCGTTATAAATCCATACGCTCTATATTTATGTAGCATGCATTGTTATCACTATAAATCATGCTTTGCCTTAATAAAAGCGCCCTCTTATGTAATGCGACTGGACATAATTTTCTTTGTAAAACGCTACTCGAAAACACCACATAAATCATAATAGGTTCAGTTCGCTAGTAAAATGTAATACATATCAGATGTTACCACATACATAAATATATTCAGCCGTTCCTGTTCGCTGCGCCGGGACACCATCTCTGACAATTTATTGCATGGGTCATTTGGAAACTACAAATATACTGCAATTCGAAAAAAGTCTCTCTTTCTAGTCATACATACTAAAATCTTGCCTGTGTATTTCCAGCCAAGTAAGACTGCAAACCATTATGCACTTGGAAGATATCTGGAGAGTTTAATCTCTTATGAATTTACCTAATTAATTGTCCATGTGGCCATTGAAAAAAAAAAAAAAAAGATTTAATAACAGCTAAGGAAGATTGATCAGGCTTAATTGAAATAACTTCACATGGGAATCCCATTTAAAAAAGGAAAAAGATTAAAAGCATTATGATTTTATTATTTTTCTATTTAATAAATATCTCAGTGATGCATATTCATGAGCGAGACATTCTGATCCAAATCTTCCATTTTTAAGCACAAGGGGTGATCACAATAAAAAATAAATTAAGAAATAATCACACATAAAAGCCACCAAGCTTTTAATTTAGCCATTCAAATTCTAAGAGACATGATTAGAGTTGGTCAATGTTACAATTCAGCTTCAGTTTCAGCAGATATGAGTGTCTTTTGTGACTGATGGCTCCACTTTACCTCCACCTAATGTCAGCCATTAAATTCTGAGTAATACATATAATTCAGTTCTCTACAGAAAAGGGCTTTAGATCCTGTGGAAAAGTGTGACAGACAATAAATTGTCAGGTTTTCTGTGAAGAGTTGCTCTGTCTCTTGTCATTTAAAATCAAGGACTGAAATTAGAGCTTCTTTATTAATTCTGTCAATTAACAAGCAGAGAATGACCCACATTTAAGCTCACTAGGAAAAAACTAGGATATGAATATGTGTTGTTACTATCAACTGTCTTGGATGTGACTGTCTGTCTTACTTAATATATCTATAGACAAAGAGATATTTATATATGCATAGGCTATATGCATTTATTCACTCAAATACAGCAAATAACATATTACAAAATTGCTATTTAAAATAACATTTATTTAGCATATATTTATTTATTACAAAAAGTGATTATTTGATGTCCAAATTTTTGTTTAGTGTCAAATGACCCTTCAGAAATGATCTAATGCTGATTTGGTGCTTAAAAAATCACAGTTGAAAACAGTTGTGCTGCTTAATATTTTTATATGGACTTATTTTTCCAGACTTCTTATAGAAAGTTCAAAAGAACATGATTTAATTGAAACAGAAATGTTTTGTAACATTAAAACTGGATTGGAATCACATGGCTGCGAGAGCATTAATTTGCGTTTGACTGATGTTGCAAGAAAACTAATTTTGCACATTTCGCATATTAACCAGAAAATATGGTCATAAACATTTGCTGACTGGCAGAAATTCATTTAGGTTTTGCTGATTGAGTAAATAAGCTGGTTCCCTAGATCCACAAGGCCCATTTCCAGCCAAAATCAAACAATAAACACATAAACTGCACTTTTTACCTACTTTAGTACAAATCTTTAATCAAATACATAAACTTCAAAAGAGTAAACTATTGCAGCATTGTTCTAAAAGTGAATTATGATCATTACTGCTCGGCAGAGTTTAATTGCTTGGTTGTTTTGTGCCAAAAACACAAACATTTCAATTAGTCTAATTTACTGACAACATCAAGTTAATTATTGAAAACGGCAGATGAAAAAAGCATATGCAAATCTAAATGTTAATTAACTGTTTGGTGGTTTATCTATTACCTGGATGATTTAGGTTAATGTCCACTAAACTTATGTATACTGATGTATGTATTTTAAAGGAGAAGTCCACTTGCAAAACAAAGATTCACATATAATGTACTCACCCCCGTGTCATCCATGTTCATGTCTTTCTTTCTTCAGTTGTAAAGAAATTATGTTTTTTGAGGAAAACATTTCAGCATTTTTCTCCATATAATGGACTGATATGGTGCCCC
>JAHKKF010515427.1:0-10328 GCA_019740295.1 Labeo calbasu
ATTAATTGCGATTAGTCATTTGACAGCGCTATTTATTTATAAATTATAACTATCATTTAAAATGCATAAAATGATATTGTGTTAATTGCAAATTATATACACTACCAGTCAAAAGTTTTTGAACAGTAAGATTTAAAAGTTTTTTTTTAAATAAGTCTCTTCTGCTCACCAGGCCAGCATTTATTTGATCCAAAATACAGTAAAACAGTAAAATTGTAAAATATTTTTACTATTTAAAATAACTGCTTTCTATTTGAATATATTTTAAAATGTAATTTATTTCTGTGATCAAAGCTACATTTTCAGCATCATTACTTCAGTCTTCAATGTCACATGATTGTTTGGAAATCATTCTAATATGCGTATTTGCTCTTCAATAAATATTAATAATAATAAATAATTAAAAAGTTGAGTACATTTTTTCAGGATTCTTTGATGAATAGATCCAAAGATCAACATTTATCTGAAATAACAAGCTTTATTATACACTATACCATTCAAAAGCTCTTTTTTGGGGAAAAAAAATAAAGAAATTAATACTTCTGTTCAGCAAGGATGCTTTAAATTGATCAAAAGTGATGATAAAGAAATTTATAATGTTACAAAAGATTTCTATTTCAGATAAATGCTGTTCTTCTGAACTTTCTATGCATCGAAAAACCCTAACTCTTCTACTCAGCTGTTTTCAACATTATAATAATAAATGTTTTTGAGCAAATCAGAATATTAGAATTATTTCTGAAGGATTATGTGACTGGAATAATGATGCTAAAAATTCAGCTTTGAAATCACAGAAATAAATTACATTTTAAAATATATTCAAACAGAAAACAGTTATTTTAAATAGTAAATCTTTTGATCAAATAAATGCAGACTTGCAGTAGGAACTTCTTTAAAAAACATTAAAAATCGTACTGTTTAAAGACCTTTGACTGGTAGTGTATATGGAATTATTGAATCTATTAACAGACCTAGTTTAATTATCAGTTTTATCACCCAAGGTGGTGGTGGTGGTGTTTTTTTTTTTTTTTCTCTCTCTCTCTATTTATTTTTATTTTATAATTTACTAAGTATCCAACTTATTTACAGCTCTATTTTCATTTTATCAGACGATAAGCCAAGGTACCAGCTCAGATTTGGTTGTCATACTTGGGGCGCTTGGACCTTGTTTGATTTTTGACATGATATTTGTTGTCTGAGACAAAATATGCAGATCCTAAAAGATTTTTAAAATGACATTGGATAATGTGGCATGCTTACTGTCATTGATGGCAGACTTATTCCCAGTGCATTGAATTCAATGAAGATGCTACTACATCCTTTTGTTAAACACAATGGAATCCAGACAATGAAAATCAATAGAGTCCCATGTTATTTGGAGACCATTGACTTTCCTTGTATATGTAGTGTCTTTTTAAGTTCCACAGACGAATCTCATACAGGTTCAAAACTACATGAGGACAGAATTTTCATTGTTGATTGAAGAGTACACTTATCCTGCTTTAAAAAAACAATGTGAGCATGTGCGTACTAGTCCAGATTTGTCATTCCGGGTGCATGTAGTCCAACCACCATCTGTCTCTATGAACACAGACATCGTCTTCACATACAGTAAGATGCTATAAGATCCTGGTCTTGTGTTTCTTTTTGTTTTTAAAAGATGGGAACCGTCTGTGTTCCTAAATGTAATCATTTGCCTCCCGTTCAGAGAAATGGATGTACGTCCGCTTGGCTTTGGGCTCCCGGCTGCCCCGGAGGAAACATGAGTGTATAAACTCAACCTGATACATGTTTAAAATGACTTGACTTTGTGTGTATGTGTGTTCCAGCTACAGGAAGCCAAGCAGATGGAAAGAGAAAGGCACAGGCAGCATTCTCCAGTCAGCCAGCAAGAACCAGAGTCTCCTGGACAGCGGCACACCGAAGACACCCCCGCCAAAAGCCTGCCCGCGGAGGCCAACGGTGGACCGGGACACCAGGGTGGCAAAGTCGAGCAGGGATCCCCGCCGTACGAGAGTCCCGAACCAGAGAACGGCACCGACTTCTGCCCTGCGGAGAATGAGCAGACTGAGGCAGACCAGGCTACTGCTGCTGCACAAAGTAAAGAGATACAAGCAAACAAGCAGAGATTAATTTAGCTTTAGGGTTGCATGTTTATGTAAATGATTATGGTAATTTCTCTGAATGGCTCTAGACACTAGTGGAATAATCTATGAGAGTTATTTTGGTTAAAACAACACACTTTTTACCTTGTCAAAAACAGTAAGCTGTTTTGGTGCATGTCTCTTTAAATGATAATGAGCTACTGATCACCCCGCCCCTCTCTTTCGTTTTTTGTGTATACGGTTTCACATTACCATCAAAAACAAAGCAAATCTACTGCATCCTCAGTGGCTGTGATGTCGCGAGAAAATGAAGACTCTTATGTTCACTTTTACATCCAAATACAAAACACCTGCATTGCTTACAAGACGTTTTCACAAAATTAACTTTTACATGGTGTTTGTATATTAATGTGTCTTAGCAGTGTTTTTAACACAGCCACCCTACAATGATAAAAATATATTCACTCCACTTTTATTAATCCCTAAAAACGTAAACAGTCTAAAACAAAAATCAGAATGGCAAAATATATACTCCTCATATATAAAAGTCAGAATTGCAAAATAAAAAGTCAGAATTGAGATATCTCGCAAATCTGACTGTATTACCCGCAATTTTGAGTTTATTTCACGCAATTCTGAGAAAAAAAGTCAGAATTGCAGGATGTAAACTTGCACTTGTAAGAAAAATAATCAGAATTGTGAATTTTTATCTAGCAATTCTGACTTTATTTTTTGCAACTGTGTTTATATCACGCTATTCTGACTTTATAACTTACGACTGTGAGCTTATATCATGCAATTCTGAGAAAAAAGTCAGAATTGCAAGATGTAAACTTGCCATTGCGAGAAAGAAGTCAGAAATGCGAGAACTTGCATTTGTGAGAAAAAAGTCAGAATTGTTTTTATCTCACAAATCTGACTTTATTACTCGCAATTCTGACTTTATTTCTTGCAGTTGTGAGTTTATATCACGCTATTCTGACTTTATAACTCACAGTAGCAAGTTTATCTAATGCAGTTCTGAGAAAAAAAGTCAGAATTGCAAGATGTAGACTCGTCATTGCGAGAAAAAAAGTCAGAATTGCGAGAAAAATCAGAATGGCAAAATACATAATCGCTATTGTGTGACAAAGTCAGAATTTTTTAGATAAAATCAGAATTGTAATTTTTTTATCTTGCAAATCTGACTTTATTGCTTTCAATTTTGAGTTTATATCACGCAATTCTGAGAAAAGTCAGAATTGTTTGTTTATAATTTCGACTTCATTTCCCAGAATTACGAGTTTATATCTCACAATTCTGGTGCATGTCTCTTTAAATGATAATGAGCTACTGCTAACTCCGCCTCCTCTCTTCTCTCCGTTTTTTTGTGTATTTGGTGGCTGTGATGTAGAGAGAAAATGAAGACTCTTATGTTCACTTTTACATCCAAATACAAAACACCTGCATTGCTTAAAAGATGTTGGCGGACAGCGTACAGCTGGCTGAGGGCAGGAATATGCTAATACGGCACAGTCAGTCTGCGGTCGTGGGCGGAGCTTGAGCAATATGAAGTCATACTGCTCAGAAAATTAAAACCGAGACTGAGATAAAAGTGAAGTGAATTTTTATCATTGTAGGGTGGTTGTGTTCACACACTGCTAAGACACATTTAAATATTACATATATATATATATATATATTTATTATATTTATATAATATTTGGGTGAACTATCCATTTAAGTTAGTAGCATCACTATTTTTAGCTGGTTTTTAGCTCTCCTCCCAACACTGCTAGACACGCACAAGCATCTCTGATTCCTAGTCATTATTAGTTAATCGTGTATTCAGGCTTGACATCAGAACAGATGAGACGTCTACTAATGATGTGACATTATTGGAAAACTGTGCCAGTGTCTCTGTCTTACGTAAGTTTAATAGCACAGCTTTCTGTCAGAACATCACCCAGTTACTGGCAGTATGGAGTCCCCTCTTAATAACACTTATTAACGTTAAATTAGGAAACTGATAACGTGGATTTAATGTGACTATGGAGCATGCTTGGAGGGAAAATCCTCCTATCGCAGCATGAATGACTGACTAGACAGAATTAGAAGCTTAAACTTACTCGTCTGTCTTTTAGGTGCGGCAGAGCATGGCACGGAACCCACCGAGGAAGAAGAAAACCAGCGCTATGAAGAGAAGGCGCACGAGATTGTACAGAGCATTTTGCAGGAAGTCGTAAACACGGTTGCTGGAGGCAAGTTATATTTATCTTGCTTAAAAGGGAGAGTTGGACAGTTCATTCAAAAAATTTTTTTTTTGTCATATTTATGTGTATATACCATTCAGGTGTTTGGGGTCAGTAAGATTTTGGCTGAATTCAGTTTGGTCAAAAATGCAGTAAAAACAGTAATGTTGCAAAATATTATTGCAGTTTAAAATAGCTGTTTTCTGTGAAAGCCTGTTTAAAGCCACTAAATAAAAAAAAGTAATTGTCACTTTTTATCTCACAGTTCTGACTTTTTTACTTGCAGTTGCAAGTTTACATTTCACAATTCAGACTTTGTTACATGCAGTTGCAAGATATAAACTCAAAATATAAACTCGCCATTGCAAGAAAAAAAAGTCAAAATTGTGAGATAAAAATGTGCAATTGTGAGAAAAAAGTCTGAATTGCAAGATACAAACTTTCATTTGTGAGAAAGTCATAATTGCGAAATATAAACTCGCCATTCAAGTCAAAATTGTGAGATGAAAAGTCAGAATTAAGTTTTTATCTCGCAAATCTGACTTTATTACTCGCAATTGTGAGGTTATATCATGCTATTCTGAGAAAAAAGTCAGAATTACAAGATGTAAACATAGTTGCAAGAAAAAAATTAGATTTGTGAGTTTTTATCTCATAATTCTGACTTTATTTCTCGCAATTGCGGGTTTATAGCCTGCTATTCTGAGAAAAAAAAAGTCAGAATTGTGAGTTTATATGTTACAAATCTGGTGAAAAAGGTCAAAATTGCAAGAAAAAAAGTCAGAAATGCGAGTTTATATCTCACGATTCTGAGAAAAATAGTCAAAAATGCGGAAAAAAGTTAGAATTGCGAAATATAAACACAATTGTGAGTTTGTATCATGCATTTGAGGAAAAAGTCAGAATTCTGGCATTGCAAGAAAAAAAGAAATAAAAATGCACAATTGTGAGAAAAAAGTCAGATCTGCGAGTTTATACCTCACAATTCAGAGAAAAATAGCCAAAATTGTGAGAAAAAGTCAGAATTGCGAGATTAAAAACTTGCTTTTGTGAGAAAAAAGTCAGAATTGCGAGTTTGTGTCACAGTTTTGAGAAAAAAAGTAAAAAATTGTCAGAATTGCGAGGAACTGCAGAAAAGTCAGAATTGCGACAGATTTGCGAAATATAAACGTATCATTGCAAGTAAAAAAGTCGGAATTGCTAGATAAAAAAAAAAAACTCGCAGTTGCGAGACAAATAGTCTGAATCTGAAATTTATCTCGCAATTCTGACTTTATTTCTTACAATTGCGAGTTTATATCAAAAAAAAAAAAGTCAGAATTGCAAGTTTATAATTCTGACTTCATTTCTCAGAATTGCAAGTTTATATCTCACAATTCTGAGATATAAAGTCAGAATTGTGGGATAAAAAGTCACAATTGCCTTTTTATATTTTTTTTATTCAGTGGCGGAAACAAGCTTCCATAGTTTTTTATTTTTAAATATTTTTAAGTGTTATTTATTCCTGTGATTCAGCATTATTACTCCAGTCTTTAGTGTTACTCTCAGAAATTATTTCTGATATGCTGATTTGGTGCTTTTAAAACGTTTATTTTAAAATTAATTATTTGCCTCTTGGAAAATTACTAATGCATTCTTTAAAATTTCTCATTTTGTGTAATACAGAAATTTGAAACTTTGTAAGGACATCAAGATAAGAAACTGATCACACAATTTAAATTTTTTTAGTGAACTGTCTCTTTAAGGAAGCAAATCTTCTGTTATTAAATGACTCTTCTAGTGGCTGTGATTTTTATGGCGATACATTTCACACTTTAAACTATTGCATGGACAGAGCCTGAGGTCTGTTATTCTGTGTTCAGATGTTAAGGAAAGCCGTGAGGGCGAGGCTGAGCCAGCTGAGGGCATTCCAAACTCGCTGGAAGAGGAGGGAGGGTTGGGCAGCGACAATGAAAATGTTCACGCCAACGGCATCCCTGGCACACCCATCTCTGCGAGCTTTACTCCGTCCCTACCCGACGACAGACTGTCTGTCTCCTCCAATGACACTCAGGTACCAGTTTCCTCTTCTGCCATAAGTGGGTGGGGGNCCATCTCTGCGAGCTTTACTCCGTCCCTACCCGACGACAGACTGTCTGTCTCCTCCAATGACACTCAGGTACCAGTTTCCTCTTCTGCCATAAGTGGGGGGGGGGAGTAAAATGGCTTTGTGTTTACACATGTAATTGTTTTTGACTGGATTGTTTATAGAGAACTGACTTCACTGATTTAACAGTTGAATTCTTCAAAATTAAATTTTAGGGTCTGTTTGCAATGTCACAAACCATGATACCCTCATTTCTCTCTAGTGTTTTGCTAAAATAACAAACTACTGCTTGTGTAATGTTTTGTAAAAACAGTTCTCCCTCATTTTTTTTGAATGAGCTGCTAAAAGTAGTAAAGTGTTATAATCATAGTATTCGTTTTATTTGTGTAGGTCTTAAAGAAAGGTCTTATTAAGTTTTAAATTGATTTTAAAAACTGCAGAAATTCTGTTATTAAAACACAAAGATGTTATGTTTTTTTTTTTTTTTTTTTGGCGCCATTGTATATGCTTAATGGACCATAACACCAATTTTATGGCCTTTTTTTATGGTTGATGTGTGTTATGTGCTATAGATGATGATTAATTTTCCTGGCAGTTAAATTTGATTGCCGTAAGATTCAAACATGAGCCTTTCTCCCACAGGAATCAGTAGCAACCACTGGTCCTGCACCAGGTGCAAAGTTTTCCCACATTCTCCAGAAGGACGCATTCTTGGTTTTCCGTTCACTCTGCAAGCTCTCCATGAAACCCCTTTCAGACGGTCCCCCTGATCCGAAGTAAGCCTGTCTTTCTAAATAAATCATCTGACTGTATACAGCAGGAGTTGTTTATTTGTTGTACCGAATGTTGTGCCAAAACAGGGCCCAACTGAGCTTGATGTGGTTGTATCTTAATTTCAGATCTGTGGTTGTAGATATTTTAAAGCGAGAGTGTTGATGGCATCAATCTGCATTGTGCAGAGTTGAGTTGTCTTGGTTTTATCAGCTGCTGTCCCATGACAGGTGAATAGGGCTGTCAGGGGGCAAGAGAGATGTTCCTCCCTGTCATTTGAAGAGAAAGAGAGCCATTCATTCTAGTGTCTTCAGGGGCAGTGAGGCAGGAAGCTCGTTTCAGTTCTATTGATCACTCTTTGTCAAATGGACTCAGACCTGTTGACCCCTCTTGATTTACATCAGGACTTTATTTATCAGTGCTGCATACTAAAGCAAGCATATTTGGAAGTTAGGGACATGAATGATGCTTCTTTAAGAAGCCACTTAGCAACTGCCTACAACACCTTAAGTACCCTGACTTCAATACCAAAAATTTATCTTTAATTTGTTAATTAGTACGGTTTTGGTAGCTGTTTCTGTAGAGTACCTTTGGATTTTGTTGCTGCATAGTTTTGAGAATTATGATGTTGATATTTTATTAAATATTTGTGACCCTAGACCACGAAACCAGCCTTAAGTAGCATGAGTATATTTGTAGCAATAGCCAGAAATTCATTGTATGGGTCAAAATTATCGTTTTTTCTTTTATGCCAAAAATCATTAGGATATTAAGTAAAGATATTGTTCCATTTAATATATTTTGTACATTTCCTACCGTTAATGTATCAAAAGTTAAGTTTTAAATATTAATATGCATTGCTGAGAACTTCATTTGGACAACTTTAAAGGCGATTTTCTCAATATTTTGATTTTTTTGCACATTTAGATTCCAGATTTTCAAATATTTGTATCTTAGTATTGCCAAATATTGTCCTAGCAAACCGTACATCAATGGAAAGCTTGATGTATACATTTCAATTTCAAAAAAATTTACTTTTGTGACTGGTCTTGTGGTCCAGGGTCACATTTAATTTATGAAAATTGGAATGTTGTACATTTTAATGAAACTGTATTGTTGTGTCAGCAGAAATCCATAGTCCAGTGGTATTTTAATATTATTTCTATGACATTATTGAATTTATTGATTTTTATTTATTTATTTATTTTTTTTTTTTTAATTTTGCTTTTATTTTTAGATTTTCAATGTTATTATAAATGTGAAAAGTTAAGACTGAACTTACATTTTTTTTAAAGCTTTTTGGGGTTGACCGATTATTGGCCTGGCCGATTATTGGCGCTTATATTAAGCATTTTTACGGTTATCGGTATCGGTCATTTTTATAACCGATTTGCCGATAAAATAATTTAAAAGCAGAGTTTTTTGTCAGAGCCCTTGTTGTTATTAATTTTGGCATTAATTTTCAGTTTTACACCAGACATGTATATTAGTTCAAAATATCGGTTATCAGTCTACTTGATCTGTCTACACTGATATGTGTTTTTCAGGACCAATGCAGATACCAATTATTACAGATCAAGTAGACCGATAACTGATATTTTGAACCAGTATGTCTGGTGTAAAACTGAAAATTAATGTCAAAATTAAGAATAAGAAAATGAAAATGACCAATACCGATAACCGATAATAGCCAGGCCAATAATCAGTCAACCCCTAAAAGCTTCAATTAATTTTAGTTCAACTTTTCATATCAATAATAACATTTTATTACTAAATTTAATTACCAAAAAACATTTTTAATGGTTTTAGTTAACAATGGCAACACTGCTGTTGTCGCAGTGATTTGGAAAGTTGTATTCTTTTCTCTTGAATGATAATCTAACTTTTTGGATTATTGTACAGCTAATGTCTGCAGTCTGATAAGCACAATATCACAGGTCCTGCCACCAGCAGAAACTATTCATTTTAAATTCTCAATACTTTTGGATTTTCCAAATATATCCCTGCTGAAAAAAACAGCTAAAACCAAGCTGGTTGGCTGGTCTTAGCTGGTTTAAGATGGAAGTGGCTGGTTTTAGCTGGTCTCCTAGCCTGGCTAGGCTGGTCAAGCAGTCGTTCCAACTGATCTCCCAACCTGACCAGTTAAGACCAGCCTGCCCAGCTAAAGAAGTGGTCAAAACCCCTCTAAAACCAGCCCGCTGACCAGCTGTGACCAACTAAGACCAGGCTGGATGACCATCTGAAACCAGCCAACCAGCTCAGGCTGGTTTTAGCGTTTTTTCTTGGGCCATTTCAGTGAGAAATTTTAAAGGTACAGTTCCCCCAAAAATTCACCCAAAAATGAAAATTCTGTCATTAATTACTCATCCTCATGTCTTTCTAAACACGCAAGATCTTCGTTCATCTTCGGAACACAAATTAAGTGTCAGTTGCATTGCTGTCTATGAGGGTTTATCCAAAGTATGGAGTTAATCTAAAATATCTTAGTTTGTGTTCCAAAGATTAACGAAGGTCTTACAGGTTTGGAAAGACTTGAGGGTGAGTAATTAATGACAGAATTTTCATTTTTGGATGAACTTTCTCTTTAGGTATTTCAACACTCAATTAACTAGTTTCCATGCAGTTGTTGTCCTGGTAAGACAGTTAACTGATTGAGTTATTTTGGCCTTGGCATGAGTATTTTATATGGAATGAGGAGTAAATATTGTTTTATTCACCCAAGATTCCTCAACTTCCTGCAGATCCCACGAGCTGCGGTCCAAGGTCCTCTCGCTGCAGCTCCTCCTGTCCATCCTGCAGAACGCTGGGCCCATCTTCAAAACCAACGAGATGTTCATCAACGCCATCAAGCAGTACCTGTGCGTAGCGCTGTCTAAAAACGGCGTCTCCTCCGTCCCCGAGGTGTTCGAGCTGTCGCTGTCCATCTTCCTCACCCTCCTGTCCAACTTCAAGACACATCTCAAGATGCAAATCGAGGTGCCTGAACTCAGTTCCCCCCTCCGAATTGTAATGTGTTTGCGCGTCTTGCCCTGATAGCGTCAGTCTGTGGAGCGTCTAGCTGACAGTGTGGATTTATTTAAGCTGTGGTTTAGGATGAAAGCTTGTAATTCTGCCTCAGTCTGTATGTGTGTGTGT
>JAHKKF010515428.1:1381-11913 GCA_019740295.1 Labeo calbasu
CTCTCTCTGTCCTTCACCAGCTTACAAAGTCACCAGCTCCATTGTGCTGTATCACTCCTCAACCTATCAAGGCTTTATGTATGAATTATGAGAGGTAATATTGTGTAAATGGCCTTTGTGTACTCTTTCACTGTCTGACAATTGCTATTCAAACACAGTGCTATTGGCAATAAAGAGAAAATATTGCAAGGAAACATGTGAGGAGTCTCTTATGATGTTAGTCAAGGTTTCATTGTCATTTTTCGCTTTTTGCATTGAAAACTGAAGAATTTGAGTTAATATATTTTCAGAAGCATTAATGATATATTAGTATTCAAATAATGCCACCTACATAAATGAGTAAACATTTATTATTATCATCAACACTGAAAGCTATGGAACCCCATTACTGCCACCGAATAGAAAAAAAAAAAGGTAGTTGTGACTTTTTAACTTTTTACAATTATTACTTTTTTTCTTGCAATTTTGAGTTTAAATCTCACAATTCTTTTTTCTCAGAATTGTGAGATACAAGCTTGCAATTGCAAGTTTTAAAGTTAGAATTGCGAGATATAAACTCGGAATTCCGAGATATAAAGTCACAATTCCAACTTTTTTTCTTTAGAATTGCATTATATAAACTCACAATTGCAAGAAATAAAGTCAGAATTGCAGTTTGGAGAAATTCAGACTTCTTTTTTTTTTTTGCAATTACGAGTTTGTTCCTCACAATTCAGATTTTTTTCTTGCAATTGCGAGTTTGTATTTTGCAATTCTCTGTTTTTCTCACATTTCTGACTTTTCTCAGAATTGTGAGATATAAACTTGCATTTGCAAGTTATAAAGTCCTATTTTGAGGGGGAAAAAAGAGTAAAATGTTCTCAAAATTGTGAGTTTATATCTCATAGTTCTGACTTAACTCGCAATTGAGTTAATATCACGCAATTCTGACTTTTCTCAGAATTGAGTTTTATCTTAAAACAGGACATGGCATTGGTTTCGTGCGGATTACTTAAACACAGAATATGTGTTTTCAATTAAACTTACTTCATTTAAAAGTAGACATTTCAAGCTTTCTATAGATATATCTTTCATGTTTGGGTCATGTATTCACTGAGTTTTAGTTCATTTTAGTGACGCATTTCAGCTGGATATTCACGGAGACTGAGAAGACTGAAAGAACACCCTGTATATTTTCTTTATTTTAAAAAAACTCACAAACAGTTGTTGATAATGTGAGTGTACACAAATAAAAGTAAACTCTTTACAGATTTAGGTGATGTGTTACTTTTGTGTGTCCAATCAAAATTAAGGGAGCAATTCAAGTTCTTTTTGCTGTAATTTGGAAAATATGCGAGTGCTCCCGCCGGCGCCTTAGCCGACCCCAGGACGTTAATAACTCTCAATTGCATGTTTTAGAGTCAGAATTGTGAGATTAAAAACTTGCAATTTTGAGTACATATTAGTCTTTTTTTTTTTTTTTTTTCTCAAAACTGGAGGAAACAAGATATTTCAACATTTCTTCTTCGGACATTGTTCTTTAAATAAACGAAGTACCAGCTGTATACAAAGTGAACAACATTTGGTTTTCGACCACTGAAAATGGATAATATTCAACAATCTGGACATGGAGCCTCATTTAGATCCCCATATCTCTGGGACTGAATGATGTAGGGCCTTGTAAATTAAGATTCCAAAAGAAAAGTTTATTAACAACTAGAATCTAAAATCATATTGCAATATCTTTAATAGGTCTTGAGTTATAAGTGCGTAAACTTTGGAAAAAGAATATTTGTGGCACTCAGACAGGTATGTTCAATGCAGTTGTCTTGACAGGAGGAAACAAGACACATCTCTAGTTTTAACATTATTTGTTTTTTGCAAACAAATCTCTTTTTTGCAAACTGACATACACTTGGTTTTTGACCACAGAAAATGTGTACGTTTTAACAATTTACTCCTGGAGCCATATTGAAATTCCAATATCTCTGGAATAGAATCATATAGAGCCTTAAAAATGCAGATGCTAAAAGGAAAGTTTGTTAAGACCCAATATCTAAAAGGGCATTAAGATGCCTTTAATACTTCCTGAGTTACAGGCATGCAAACATTGGAGAAAAACTTTAAAAAGTGTTGTTTCCCCATTTTTGTATAGTCATCATTAGCACATAATGCAACAAAGATTGCTAAAGTCAACAGATTTTACTAACAGACCTAAAAATATATGATGCTGCCATCTTTCTAATGTCATTTTTAAACCCCTCTAACTTGACTCTCAGATAAAAAATTTCCCATTTTGACCCCCCCTCTACAAAAAAGTGGATTACTCAGTAAATATTCACCAATGACATTTAATACTTTGGCTTTCATCACTATACATGTTCATCTTTCTTCAGGAAAAATATTAGCAAAATCCAAAATTTGAGCCGGGAAAGTTTTTGAAATTAGTTTGATGTGACATGGAATAATCCTTCTGTAATTTTGCACAATGCTTGCTACCTTCTAGCAAGGAAAATCCTTTTTTCTATCATCGTGTCAATCAAAATAATGGGATTTATATTGAAAACATGCTTGTAATCGTGAATAGGAGCGAGATGAGGGTCATCTGGAGAAGAATGAGCGTAAGACTAGAACGCTGTTTCTTTGTAATTATTTGTGAAATTTAATCGCAGTTTCTGATGAAAATGGTTTTAAAATAGCTTTGTCAGTGTAGCTTTTTTGTCCGTGATCAGCTGCAAACCAGCCTTAAATAGCAATGGAGAAAGATTAATACGATTATAATTATTCATATATATAGCGCCTTATCCTATAATGTTTATTTTTCTGTGTTCATAAGGGAACTATAGCAGAAAGAATTCATGCGTTGTGTGTGTGCAAAACTCAAAGGATCACTTCGATGGACCATTTTCAAAGTTTGTCCTCTGTGATAAATGTGGTCATTATCGAGCAGAATGGAAAAGCAGACCTCCGTCATTATCCACACTCAACAGGGAGCCATCCCGTTCACTGTGTGTGTGATTTTGCCCAAACATAAAGATGTTTTCCTCTTCAAACCTTCTTATTTTTGGCTGCTCCTGACGACCCTCAGAGGGACTTTCTGATGAGAATGAAAAACACAAATACGCCATTAGAAACACACTGTCATTTGGCTCAGTAAAACAGCTCTGTCGATGCCAAACATAACTTCCGAAGAAATACGGTTCAGGTGATTGCACGGACTTTTAAAGAAGTCAGACGAGTTATTTCATTCGGTGTCATTAGATGTTTCAATGGCTTTTCATGAAGTGGAATAAAATGTTTCACGTGTTTTAACTCTGAAGCATTCACTGTTTGAAAAACAGAAAGACATTAATATTGATCAGACAGGGTAGTTACTTTACATGCATAAAAGAAAAACAAAAGTCATTCTTGCGAAGCAGCAAACAGCCAATAAAATCGATTACTCTAATCCTCTTTGAAAAATAGTTGTCAGAAGCCTTATTTGACTGTTAATGATTTGATGGAAATTAACTGCTTGATTAATTGCTGTCGTGACATTTGACTCAGCCTATATGTTTTGATCCAGGATTTCAGTCTCGTCTGTTTTGTGTGTTTCTCTTTGCTGTGCTGCTCAATAGTGGATAGACTGCATTTATTATTGTGTGTGTTTTCTCTCCTGGGGCTGAATTTAAAGGTCAAAGCCGATGAATAGATCAGCACAGAGAGGTGTGGTAGGAAGCAGTCATTTGGGAAGACTGTTGAAGTCAGTCATTTAGGTGCGGTTTGAGGTTTAGTACAGTGAGAATTGCTAATTAGGAAGGAGTCAACTAAATGACAAGTAAAGTGATCAACAATAGTTGGTTTATCCAGGTTAATTCTGGCCCACGTTGAATGTGTGCTATTGATTGACCAATAGAGATATCTAGAAATCAGGGCAATAAATTGTAGATATACACTACTATTAAAAAGGTTGGTTTCACTATAATTAAAAAAAAACAAAAATATTATTTTGTTATGCATTAAATTGATCAAAAGTGACAGTAAACATATTTATAATTTCAAATAAATGCTGTTTTTAACTTTTCATCACAGAATCCTGAAAAATAATATCGGTTTACATAAAAATAGTAAGCATTTTCAACATTTATAATAATAAGAAAAGTTCATTGAGCAGCAAATCAGCATATTAGAATGTGACACTGAAGACTGGAGTAATTATGCTGAAAATTTAGATTTGCCTTCACTGAAATGAACTGCATTTGAAACATATTAAAACAGTAAACGGTTATGTTGAATTTTAGTAATATTTCACAATATTAACTGTTTTAATTGTAAATAAATCCAGTCTTGCTGAGCATAAGACTTTCAAAAACCTCCAAACTTCAAAAAATTTCAAACTTCTGGATAGTAGTATTCATATGCATAGTACAAGAAAGTTATTGCAAATGAGATGTGAAAAATATACTATGAAAAGTAAACTTGTTTTATTACTTTTTTTATGCAATTATATGTATTTTTCAGAGATAAATGCTTCCGTTAATTGCCAAAGTTTGCATGGTTTTTGCTCAATGCTCGTTGCACTTTGCACCATTTTTTATTTTTATTTTTTACATTTGTTTATTATTATTCATTCATTTATCTATTTATTCTAAAAACACATTTTTCCATAATTTAATCTTTTGTTTTTCCCAAATTAGTGCAGAAACTACAAAAGTCTGCGTAGTCTACTTTGCACTTCTCTCTCAATGTTATAACCATATCAAGATGGAATTTGCAGCTTTTAATAATTAATTAATTAATTAATTTATTTATTTATTTATTTGCAGTTTCTCTGCAGATTTATATGGAAGCCCATTTCCGCTACTGAATTAAAAAAAAAGGAAATTGCGAATTTGTATCTCGCAATCCAGACTTTTTTTTTCTCAGAATTGCATGATCCAAACTTGCAATTCTGACTTTTTTCTCAGATTGCATAATAATTGCATATAAACTCGCAATTCTGAGAAATAAAATCTGAATTCTGGAAACATAGAATTCAGTCTTATTTTCCTCTCAAAATTGTACTTTATATCTTGCAATTCTGACTTGATTTCTCGTAATTGTTTATATCATGCAATTCTGAGAAAAAAGTCAGAATTGTGACTTCATATCTTGCAATTCGGCTTTTATTTCTCAGAATTGCGAGTTTATATGCAATTATTATGCAATCTGAGAAAAAAGTCAGAATTGCAAGTTTATATCTTTCAATTCTGACTTTCTAACTCGCAATTTTGTTTACTTCTTACAAATCTGAGAAAAAAGTCAGAATTGTGAGATATTAACTCACATTTGCTAGAGAAAGTCACAATTGTGAGTTTTTATCACGCAATTTTGACTCTTTCTTGCAATTGCGACTTTATATCATGCAATTCTGAGAAAAAAGTCAGAATTTTGAGTATCTTGTAAATCTGACTTTTTAGCTCGCAATTTTTATATTTTACAAATCTGAGAAAAATTCTGAATTGCGTGAAGAAGTCAGAATTGCAACAAACTCACATTTGCAAGAGAAAAAGTCCGAATTGCAAGTTTTTGTCACACGATTATGACTTTATTTCTTGTAATTGCAAGTTTGTATCATGCAATTCTGAGAAAAAAGTCAGAATTGTAAGTTTATATCTTGCAATTAGCTTTCTAAGTTGCAATTTTGTTTATATCCTACAAATCTGAGAAAAAAAGTCAGAATTGCAAGAAAAAAGTCAGAGTTGTGAGATATAAACTCACATTTGTGAAAGGAAAAAGTCAGAATTGTGAGTTTTTAATCACACAATTCTGAGGGAAAAAAAGAGTAAGAATTGCAATAAAAAAGTCAGAATTGCGACATAAACTCACATTTGCGAGAGAAAAAGTTAGAATTGCGAGTTTTTTTCACGCAATTATGACTATTTCTTGTAATTCGAAGTTTATATCATGCAATTCTGAGAAAAAAGTCAGAATTGTAAGTTTATATCTTGCAATTCTGACTTTCTAACTCACAATTTTGTTTATATTTTACAAATCTGAGAAAAAAAGTCAAAATTGCAAGAAAAAAAGTCAATTGCGACAAACTCACATTTGTGAGAGAAAAAGTCAGAATTGCACATTTTTTCACACAATTATGACTATTTCTTGTAATTGCAAGTTGAAATCACGCAATTCTGAGGAAAAAAGTCAGAATTGTAAGTTTGTATCTTGCAGTTCTGACTTTTGTAACTCGCAATTTTGTTTATATCTTACAAATTTGAGAAAAAAAGTCAGAATTGCAAGAAAAAAGTCAGTTGCGAGATATAAACTCACATTTGTGAAAGAAAAGTCAGAATTGCAAGGTTTTTTTTCACGCAGTTATGACTATTTCTTGTAATTGCACGTTTAAATCACACAATTCTGAGAAAAAAGTCAGAATTGTAAGTTTATATCTTGCAATTCTGACTTTTTAACTCGCAATTTTGTTTGTATCTTACAAATCTGAGAAAAAAGTCAAAATTGCAATAAAAAAGTCAGAGTTGCGAGATATAAAATTGCAATTCTGAGGAAATAATTTTAGAATTGTTATCACACAATTCTAATGGGAAAAAGTCAGAATTGCAAGAAAAAAGTCAGAATTGTGACAAACAAACATTCAGAATTGCAATTTTTTTCATGCAGTTCTGAGGAAAAAAGTCAGAATTGTTAGAGGGAAACCAGTGGAGTAATGTGAAGTATATTTAAATATGCAAATATATGTTCTAATAATATATAAATTTAATGTGTTATATTATGTTATTTTGTAAAGTCAGCAGATCAGATTTGTTATTTTGAGAAATGTCTTCAGATGCTCCAGGAACGTTATATTGATGGTCCATTTGAATTTGAATAGAGACTATATGGGGTAGAGATTCGAAGTGCTCTGGAAAACTCAAGGAATAACCTGTTTTCAATCACTTTTATCCTACATGCCAATAAAACCCAATATTGTCTGTTTTGTCCTTGTGAGACGGCCTATTGATTACTGTTTGCTTATGCAGTGAATCTGAAGCCAAACTATTTTTGAGCATCGATCATTGTTATATTAGTGTAGTTCTGTGAACAGCGGGTGATATATCACCCCTGCACAGATTCAAGAGTGCGGCTGATATGATAGATCACACACACATATACAGAGGGTGACCTTCACTGTGGAGTTCAGATGCTGAGAGTGAGTTCAAAGCTCTGTGAATCCCTCCATCAAAAAGATGGGGCTAAAACATGTCATGCTAGCATAGACCGCAGGCTGACGGGTGCTTGTAACAGCCCCTGTGCTGCTTAAGAGGTAGAAGCAAGGTTATGACACCAGTTAAAAGAAACTTGTTGACAACTTTAAAAAAAAAAAAAGGCCTGTAATTGTTTTAATGCACTTGCATTCCTTTGACAAGTGTTTATGCATTAGTGTTCATTCATAAGGGAACATGTATAGGACGCAGGGGAAAGGAGGTGGATAAGTCAGCGGAATATTCCTTTGATGGAGCTGGAGTCAGAGAGGTGGCGGAGGTGATGCAGGCTTTTGATGGCTGTTGCCGAGCAACGCAATCCATCTGTCTGACTGTCGGGGGCTAGAAAGGCCAGATCTGCTTCATTTCATTTATTCATGCCACGTTTACCTGTTACTAGGTAGAAAAAAATGTCGACCACAGTCACAGCTCATTTTCCAAGATGAACATATGGAGGTTTTGAACATGCAACATGAATAGAACCTGGGTGGATCAAAGAGGGGAAAAAGCATTTGTATCCAACAAAATAATAATTATAACCTCTATAGAAATTGATAATTGCTATGCAGGTTTGCATTAACATCGCATTTGTCAAAATTTCATGTAATTTGTTTGTTTGCTCATATGTTTAGTTTGTTAGTCATTTAGCCGTTTGGCCATTTATTTATTTAGTCATTAGTTTATTCTTGTTTATTTTTAATTTGTGTATTATATTTAGTCATCAATTGATTCCAGTATTTATTTATTAATTTATTTGTTTAGTCTTTAATTAATTAATTCTTTATCTATTTGTTTTGTTTTTGATTGTATTGGATTTGTTTGGTTTTTTTTGTTTTTTTATTATTTGCTATTACAAGTTTTAAAGTTACACAGACATTTTTTATGTAGTCATTTATTTATTAAATAATGTACTAATTAATTCAATGACTACTGTATTTATGTATTTATTTATTCACTTATATCTTTATTTATTAATCCATTCGTTCATTCCTATTTGTTCGTTTATTAATTTGTGTATTAATTTTAGTCATTAATTTATTTCTGTTCATTTATTTATTTATTTATTCCAGTATTTATTTATTAATTTATTTATTTTCTTTTTTAGTTCTTGTTTTACATTGTATTTTAACTTTAATTTCATTTTGTTTCTTTTTTATTTGCTATTACAAGTTGTGGAGTTACGCAGACATTTTTAAAACATAGTTATTTATTAATTAATGTATTAATTCATTCATTTATCCCTGTATTTATTTATTTATTTACTTACTTTTTAATTAAGTCATTCCTGTATTTATTTATGTATTAACTTAATTATTTTTGTCATTAATTATTTTTTTTATTCAATCATTTATTTATTATTGTTTTGTTTTGCATTTTTAAACTAAGATTTTTAGTTTCTTTTTTTCATTTGCTATTACAAGTTGTAGTTATGCAGACATTTATTTTTATTTTTTATTTAATTTATTTATTAATTAATGTATTAATTCATTCATTCATCCTGTTTATTTATTTACGTATTCCTTTATTTGTAAATCCATTCATTCATTCATTCATTCATTCATTTATTCATTCATTCATTTATTCCTGTATGTATTAATTTATTTTAGTCTTTAATTAATTAAATAATTAATTAAATCTTATTTATCATTTCTCATCATTTATTTATGTTTTTATATATTTGTAACTTTTTCTTTTTTAATTTGCTATTACAAGTTGTAGTTATGCAGACATTTTTTATTTTTTATTTAGTAATTTATTTATTAATTAATGTATTAATTCATTTATTCCTGTTTATTTATTTATTTATTTACATATTCCTTTATTTGTAAATCCATTCATTCATTTCCATTCATTCATCCTATATTTATATATTAATTTATTTTAGTCTTTAATTAATTAAATAATTAATTAAATCTTATTTATTCGTTCTGTCATTTGTTTGTTTATTTATTGTTTTTATTGTTTATTATTTTGCATTATATTTTTTAACTTTGATTTGTTTTTTACTTTTTCTTTTTTATTTGCTATTACAAGTTGTAGAGTTACAGACTTTTTT
This sequence comes from Labeo calbasu, assembly GCA_019740295.1. Lineage (NCBI taxonomy): Eukaryota > Metazoa > Chordata > Actinopteri > Cypriniformes > Cyprinidae > Labeo > Labeo calbasu. The sequence goes on from JAHKKF010515428.1 coordinate 10,637, forward strand.
CACTTTTTCTTAAACATTTAACTTTTCTATATTGTTCATAGTGAAAACAAATTACAGGTAGTTGACAAAAAAACATGCCTCAGTTAAAGAATAGTAATTATTAGAAAACACAAAACAAGGTCAACTGTGCATATTTCAGTGCAAATTTGTTAGGGAGATTTTTAACTTTAGATTTGTTACGTGTGTATTTATTCGACATAAATGTATTTACTCTCTCAAACAAGATTTGTATTTGAGCATGATCAATCTGAGCATAATACCTAGTTGTTGAATACCTCAGAGATAGTCTGCTGTTGACCTGTACTTAATTAAACTGTGATGGCAATTTGTGAGCTACTAGCACAGACTTGACTTGTTTGCTCATGCTGAAATATCCACCATGAATTATGTAGTGTTTGCAAATCTCATAAGCATGCATAGACTGTAATGGCTATAGAGAGGCGGACATCCATAAAGAGGCCAACACATGACCAGCTACATTTTCAACATAAAACGTGGTGAATTTTTGATTGCAAATGTCCAAATCATTTTTTAACATATAAGCGATTTCAGACTCATTTTTTGGTGGTGTTGTTTGATAAAACAAACAAACACTTCTAACTTCTACCATTGTTTTACATGCAGCAATAAGGTTTCAATGCCATTCTGTTATTTTAATGTGCTTTGTGCAATTATGCATGATCTTTAGACACAATTTTTCATATTTAGCTGCATTGTAACTGAGCAGGTTAGTGCTTCTCTCTGGAGATCATCTAAAACTGTTTGTGCTTCATAAAATGGCTTTGCGCGTGTTCTTTTTTTCCCTGAAAGTTAAATGAAGCATTTATGTGCGAATTCTGTTTATAGACTGTGGTAAAGTAGTTTAATTAAATCAACTCACATGTGTAAGCCTGCCTCGTCTAACTAATATATTACTCCCTGATTTGATTGATCTACTGTTCTTGGCTATAGTGAGAAGATACGGTACGCTGCTTAACTTAATTTGAAATATAATACCCTACATATTTATCTTAAAGTCATAATATAACAGTCTTTATTTATGTAGCATTATTCATTTATTGGCATGCAGTTAAGATTTTGTTTTTAGAGATTTTTAAGCAATTATTACCATAGAATGGTGTCTAGAAACCAATTACAAGGACGATTTCAGAGGTTACATTTCTAGCTAAGGGCACAATGGTGTCTGGGATTACTACTATCATATCAAAATAGGCAAAAGGCAAAAACACCAAAAATTGATCTTAAAAAAAACAAAACAAAACAAAACTATAAAACAT
>JAHKKF010515429.1:0-13729 GCA_019740295.1 Labeo calbasu
AGATATTCTTGTCTAACTTACATCCCTGCTCCGGCATTGAAACAAAGAGGGCGGACTGTTACAACTGATCTAAGGTAAGACGCTCATGTCAATCAACTGTCGTGGATGGGGCCTCTGTTGGTGTGACGCCACAACGACAGGCATCTGAGAATGGCTCGATTTGAAAAAGGGGATATTATTTTTATAGATTAAATAAAAACCACTGCACAGATTTTTATCATTATAGGGTAGATTTGTACATACACTGCCAACACACATTAATATTCAAACAACATGTAAAAGTGAACTTTGCATCTGATGACCCCTTTAAGACCCTAAAGAATCATATCAACTTGTGGAAAATGGGCATCCGATGACCCCTTTAAGAAAAGTAACCGTTAAATTGCAAAGTAAAAAAAAGTAATTACAAAATTTTTTACACCCCAAGGAATAACAGTCAATTTTATTATGGTTCTCTTAAATTAAAATCGTATGCAGCCTGAATGATAATGTGACATGCATTTTCCAGTGTAGACAGCCTATGTTGCGGTGCGGTCACGTCTGGTGTAGACACAGTAAAGAACTTTTTAAGAAGCAGTTTAGAGTAGTCTTTTTGATAACCACTTGGAGTATTTTATGAAACTGCTATTTATTCAGACATTTTTGGAAGTGGTTAACAAAATCCTCTTATTTACATTTGATAGAAACCCCCACAAGTCAATAATAAAAACAAAACCACTGAAAGTGAGGGAATGAACTTTTGCAGTTACAGAAGGTCATCTCATCACCTTTGGATCTCTAGACAGGCAAACAAAGCAGGGCCAGGCCTGAGGGACATTATGAGTAAACAGCCTCTGTAATGGGCTCTTAATCGGACCGGGCAATCTGGAGAGGGAGGCCCGGAGCTGTGCCGGACCGACAGTGAGCTGGAGGTGACTATGTGGCAGTTATTATTAGCGCTATCATTGATCAGAAAGGGAGAGTGCTGCAGATGAAGTGGAATGATGGATTTCATGGCTCCAGCCCACTCTCACTCCCGGCACCGAGCAAGGAAAGAGGGAAAGAGCAGGCACAAGAGACCACAGAGAAGATGGGTAGCTGCTGCTAAAATGAATTTGCAGCGCTCTAAACGCATTTTAACTCTCAATCGCTCACTTTTCTGTTTTACACCGCACATACGAAAAAGACACTATAAATATATGTATTCCCTCCATCTTTTTCGATCTCTTTTCTTCCTCCCCTCCTTATAATGAGATAAAAGGCATAGTTCACCTAAAAATCTAAATTCTGCATCCCTCTTGCTGTTCCAAACCAGTATGAGTTTATTCTTTTTCCAAACACAAAAGAAGACAAACACACTGAACACTCTTTTCCAACAACAATAGACTGTAATTAGAGGTTTAAAACACTTTAAAAAACTCAAATGGCTTCAATTTCTGCTCACTGTGTCTTTAAGAGAAGGTTCTACTGCAATTATAACAGGCACAGGCAGAATTATGGCATGATGGGATGCTGCTAAATTATCTTATATCATGTCAGCAATTCATTGTGGAGAGCTGCCTCTAAAATAACTGGCTTGCTCACTCTGTCTCTAAATGTCAGCTTAAATTCCTGCCAGATGATCAGGCTGAGCAAAGCATACTGACATGATTTATGAGGCAGCTGAAGACAAATGTACATCTTAATGAAAACAGCAGTGAAGTCTGATGCCAGCTTTATATCTTAATACATCATACCTAAAATAACTGGGCATGAGCTTGCATAAAAATGCTAGATTTCACTATTTCCAACTTCCTTTTGTGTTTTCATATTTCATTTTTATTCTTTCTTCAATTCATCAGTTCGCCAGGATCGCGAAAACATATTGATGAAAAATAGCAAATTCAATATAGTTGAAGTCCATCACTGAAAACAGTAAAACAAAAACACTCAAAGCTAAAGTAATACATATTCCTATGAATTTCTGCATTGTAGTCAGAATTATACATAGAAGCGAGAAATTATCAGATCATGTCAGCTCAGCTAGTGGAATACTGTGCAATTACATTTTTTCCAAAGGTTTTACTTCTGAATATGTTAATGACAGTTACATTTATATTTTTGCAATCAAAGCATTTCTCTTATCCTGATTACATCTTAACTGCCTTCTTAACTCTTAACTTGTTTGTCTTAATTGAGTGTGAGATGAAGAGGATATATAAAGACGGCGCCTGTCTGTTTAACATTTATGAGCTGAAACTGCCAATGCACAGCGGAGCCACAGGCATGGATTAATTCATATTAACTCAGTAGTTTGATAGGTCTGGATATGGGCCTAACAGGATTTTACAAGAGAGGATTATATGAGGATACGGATAGTGAACAGTTGAGTTTAAATCCCATATGTATCCTTTGATTGTTTGAATTAATTGCACATTCAACAAATTCATTAAAAACTATTTTCTAATTGATCAGGCCTTGTGATTCTGATAGCCTGAAGCAAAGCTTTGCTTTGCATTCGTATTAGAACTGGCTAATCTTCCTCTTCTCTACCAATTTTTCTTGGTGATTTACAATGTTAAAATTTTTGCATTTTAAAAATTAAAGATTTAATTATTTTATTACTACAAAAAAATGAATTATAATTAACCGATTACTCGATTAATCATCAGAATAAAATAATTGTTATTGACAGCCCTATATAAAGACTCCTTTTTTAGAACTGCACTTCTTTTAAACTGAGCACCACATTTTTAGAACTCTGTCATTCGTGGAAAGCTGCAAAAGACTATGAAACATGTTCTAAAAACACTCAGGTTAAAATTATTTATATTTTTAAAATAACATGTCTGGAGACCTTTTTTTTTTTGCCAGTTACACTGCTCACATCTCAAAAACGTTTCTTGTGTTTCTAATAGGAAGCATAAGGGAGTGATGGCAAATTTGAAAATGGCCAATTGGCCAACTGAAAAAGCAAAAAATATATTTGTTGTAGTTTCCGTTTATAAAAGTATACCAAACAAGATCACTTCTGTTTCTGGGAACCCTGGAAATGTGAAAAGGGTCCTTGGAAATGCAGTGTAGTTAATACACAGAACATGTTTTCGCAGTCAAAAACAGGAGATGCAGGGCAGTAGAATGAAAAAAATGTCTAAAGATGTGTTTTTTAATATTTAAACTTGAGCAACACATTTTTAGAAGCCATGCCATGTGCTGCAAAATGCGAGACATAAGCGCAATGTCAAACAGGTCTGTCTAGTGCATGTTTACTTAGAAAAACAACTGAAATGCATCACAGTGGAATGCAAAAATGTGCTCTGTGTGAACGGACTTTAACCATGCACTTCAATATGTGAAACTGGTCTTACACTAATGCGGACTGCAGACTTAAGAATAAAATAAATAAAAAATGCTTGAAAGAGCAGGCCAGTATAAAATGGAACTGTTATTGAAACAGATTTGCATGCAATCTCCATTCTGAAGTACGCATTATCATTTTCTCTAAGGCTTCCTCTTATCTTTCAGAGGAAGGGATGTTCCCTGCCATGAATTAGAAGATTAATTACATGCAAGCTTATGAAGCAAATTAATAATAAGATGCATTAAATCATGCATTGAGTGGACATCTGAACAATGGGAGTGATTACCTCACCATTTTAAAAGCAATAAGGCCATTATTGGTGCATGTAAACATGATGCCAGATATGATTGCTCACATCTCTTGGGACGTGATGAATATGTACTTCTTGCATAAAAGAATATGCTCATGCAGCGATGAAATGAAAGAAATATAAAATAAAACAAACACTTTTTTTTTTTTTTTTGCTATCCACCTTTTTTCTGGAACGATGCTTTACATTTTCGTCTCGGGTGTTTCTAGTCAAATTAACGTATTTTCCTAGCCGATAATATAACGTTAAATATAAAAGCACATTGCGCCATAATTTCATCACTTTGCAGTGTAACAATGACCGTGTTATTTAAGTAACTCACCCGTCATAGTTTAATGAGTAGGAAAATGACATGAAGTGACACAAGTTAGCTGCATTGTAAAAACAAATGAGCGCACATATCCTACATACTCATACTCATACAGCTCCCGAGTTCGCGGGATTTTGTCCACAGAATAAGACCACATATTATATTAACATTTTATTAATTATTTCACATAGTATTTTAACTTAAGCCCTGCATGTCATTCTCGTTTTCTTTTGTCATTGTTTATGCAATGAATAGAGCGCCGGATAGACAAGGCATAGACACGGTGGTACGCAAAACAAGTACTTTACAGGAATTCCTTAAAGGAGAAGTCCACTTCCAGAACAAAAATTTACAGATAATTTACTCACCCCCTTGTCATCCAAGATGTTCATGTCTTTAATTCTTTCTTTAGTCGATAAGAAATTATGTTTCTTGAGGAAAACATTTCTGATTTAAGTGATGCTCCCAAGTTTGAATTTCCAAAATGCAGCTTAAATGCAGCTTCAAATGATCCCAGTTGAGGAAGAAGGGTCTTATCTAGCGAAACGATCTGTCATTTTTTGAACAATTGACAATTTCTTATTTTTTTTTAACCTCAAACGCTCGTATTGACTCTCTGTGATGCACACACTTAGTCTCTGTAATCCGGGTCAATACAGTGTCGAAAAAAACGTCTCGTTTTCTTCTTCAACGTCAAAATCATCCTACATCGCTGTTTTACCTTTTTTTGTAAAGGGCGTTTGATCTTTTCTGCATGTTCACTTTGTAAACACTGGGGTTGGTACTTCTGCAGTGATGTAGGGCGATTTTTTGACATACCCTAACTGTATTGACAGTATCGAACCGGAAAAAAAACAGAGTTCGCGCAGACTTAGACAAGATGAGCCTTTTAGGTTAAAATGTATATAAATTGTAAATTTATTTTGAAAATGACCAATCGTTTCGCTAGATAAGACCCTTCTTCCTTGGCTGGGATCGTTTAGAGTCATTTGAAGCTGCATTTAAACTGCATTTTGGAAGTTCAAACTTGGAGGCACCATTGAAGTCCACGATATGGAGAAAAGTTCGGGAATGTTTTCCTCAAGAAACATAATTTCTTATCGATTGAAGAAAAAAAGACATCTTAAACATCTTGGATGACAAGCGGGTGAGTAAATTATCTGTAATTTTTTGTTCTGGAAGTGGACTTCTCCTTAAAGCTTATTGCTGTTACCCTGCGCACATTTTTAAGATCTAGTTATATTGAATACGTTTCAGTTTAATTAATTCAGTGGATCTTTTTACCTCGTTTTAACATGGATTTTTATGGAGACCGGAAGACGTAAGTTAGAATCCGTCATGGTGACACTCATCGGTTACTCAGGAAAAAGGTGAAAAAATTAAGGAATGAATGCGAATGGGAGCTTAGACAAGCACCATAAATGTATTATAGAAATTGCCTATAGAATGCTTTCAAGACGCCTCATCAGTTGGCCAAATTGACGGCACTGAATGTAAACAATGCCACTCGAATAAGCTTGCTGGTTATTGCTGCTGAAAATGGTGAATTACTGTCATGTTTGGAGCTGTACTAATCCAGTAGGACTAGGAAAAACATTTGGAGTACTAGGCTATAGACTGCCAAAAGTTTTAACAAATCAACAAGAAGAGTGCAAAAAACCAAAGGCGTTTGTGGTTGGCCAAACTGAACCGGGATTTCCAGGGCAAAAATCTTGACAACATTCATGTTTGTTCTTATCATTTTCGGTCAGGTGGGTGAAATATTAGGCTAATATCTTAAATAATACTGCTCGTATGTATCTTTACCTCCTATTAATTTTAGTTTGTCAAAATACTGCACCCTTTCCTGCTTAATCATATATCCTATATGATTTAGGTTTAGACAGCATAAATTAGCATAACAACGTATTCAGTACGTTAACCGTGCAATCCAGTACATCTGAGTATCTCCAATATGGCCGTGCATCAGGGTAACTGACCAAACCTTGACGTAAGTGCAAACCCTCTATGATATATCTTCTATATCCCTAGGTTTTAGGAAGACAAGTGATAATTGAAGACTTGGGATAAACCGCACAAGTCATAAGGACCACTTTTATCATAGTTTTATGTTGCTTTTCTTTAGTGATTTTGGAGCTTGACAGCCCAAGTCACCATTCATTTTCATTATATAAAAACAAGCAGGCAGAATATTCTTAAAAACACCACAGATAAGTTAAGAATGACATGAGGAATAGTAAATAATGACAGATTGTTCATTTTTAATATAAAATATCAAAATATTTAAATATCAAATTCTACATTTTATTTAATTTTTTTCATTAAAAATCCACTTGGCTCAAAAATCTGCGGGGGCATGTGAACATGAAGCTTCAGAATCCCCATATTAACTAATTCAGCACAATGGCACACCAGGGCAATTTGAGTAATCTATTAAACTTTGCTAAATTGTTTTGAAAATGAGCATGAAGATGCATTCTGTAATCAGGTAAATTGTGTTGCTGCAATGACTCTCAATAAACACTGTTGAAGAAGAAAAGAGTGAAAAAAAAAAAAAAACTTGGTCTCTTGAATACTTGAAGGATGGTATTTTCTCTGTGAATTTGATTAGCCAGGCAGGAGTTTATTACCCTCTGTAAAACATTCAGCCGCTTAATGTGCAATAGACTTCCTTCTTTATGCTCCGCAGCAGTTTTCTCTGCTCATTATAAACATGCAAACCCTGCAATTCAACACCCGTTGGGTTCCCCACAGTTCCCTCAGCTCACAAGGGTTAAGCACTTTCATATTTCACACTGACAGTGGCCAGGACCAATGGGTAAACACTTCGTCTATGCTAAGCTTCGTATTTGGGATACATAGTTCTAATGAAGTTTGTGCCTTTTTTTGTGGTTTTCAAGGATGCATTAATATTTAGAAAGAAGACAACAAAGAACATGCTAACCTTGGGGAAAGAAATTAGTAAGATGTCATGCTTTGATTTAAAAAAACTGAATGAAAAACAACATTCAAAAAAACTGTTGAGACAAATAAAGTCTGCTGTATATATTTATTATTTGCTTTCTACTTAGCTTTATCTTGTCTTAGGTTAGTTCCACTGAATATGAAAATTCTGTTTTTTGTTCAGCCTCATATTGTTTTAAACTTGCATTTTTTTTTTTTACTTTTCTTTGTCTATACAAAGCCAACAGGGTCTAAAACAACACTAAATATCATTGACATCCACAGAAGAAAGAAAGTCATAAATTCATAACAAAATAAAGGTGAAGAAAAGATGACAGAATTTTAATTTTGGGGTGAACTATTCTTTTAAATGCTTCCTGATGGCAAAATTACACCAAAAATGTCCTCAGATCATGCAACAGACTCCTTTTTTCCCATTTGGTTTTCCAATTCCACCCTTTTAAGCACCTGACTGACACAGACTGATATAGTTTCGCCGATGTTGGCTGTCTACCCTAAGTGTCACTGATTAGGTTAGAGAAGACAGATTTAAAATGTGGGCCAGGGCTACACAGGCCACAATGCAATCTATTTGTGTCCATCTTGGTTACTTTTGAGAAGGACTGTATACTTCGCGGCTGAAAAGCTTTTGTGGCTCACAGTGCAAGTAGTTCAGATAGGAGAGCCGTAATCCACTCCCGTACCTTTTAACACCCCAATAAAAAAGTAAGCACTGGTGCTAACTCTGAAGCTGAAAAGAAAGGGAGACCATATTCATTCTGTCAAATTTTCCTGTCCAGTGTGATTGGGCAAATGGCTCAATTAAAATGTCATTTAATCACTAACTTTACATCCAGGTTATAAAATAGAAAAATGGTCAGTGTTCAGAATTCTTAAAAATTAAAGTTCTTCGACATCCATGGAACCTTAACATTCCATAAAAGGTTCTTTATAGTGAAAAAAGGTACTTTAGATTATTTTCTTTGGGGAACCCAGAATGGTTCTTCTATGGCATCCCTTACGACAAAGAAGTTTATTCAAGTGTACTAATTAGTATACTTCTTTTAAACTAAAAATAGGAAAATATACTTTCAGTTTACTTGTCAAGTACTTCTCAGAAATGTGCTTATTGTACCTCTCAGAGATATACTTAAAATACCATTTAAGTATACTTGACTTATACTTAGAAAAAGTCTAAATATATTTAAGCTACACTATACTAAGCTCAGAGAATCCATGTTTTCATTGTTATATGGTAGGAGGCACCATTACACTGCCTTCTGTACAGAATTTCCAAAACACAAGCGAAGAAGAAACCGAAACAAAAGATGCTTCCACATGTAATCTTACACGATCATCAGACATAAAAAAATCATCAAAATTGTGTAACGTTATAAAATTTCAACCCATGAAGAGGTAATATCGGCTGTCAAGCTTTGGGGTGTTGATCGATTCAGTCTACGTTTTGATTATCATTCTGAATCCAGTTCAGTCATTTTTCTGCATTTTGTTCAAAATATTTGTTCAAAATATATGCCCTGTTCTTTCTTTTGCAGTATGAAACTACTAAACTAGTATTTTACTGAGACTATACTTCAAAGTGTACTAAAAGTATTTACTTTGTAAACTATCATTATACCTATAAGTTCACTTTTAGTATAGTTGCAGTACAAACTAAAAACGTAGATGTAAACTAGGTGTGTACTCAAAGTTTACTACTGTTAAACTTGAAGTATACTTAAAAAAATACTTTTATATACTAGAAAATGGGCCAATTTAGTCCCAAGGAGTACTGAAACAGTACACTTACAAGTATACTACTAGTACACTGATATTTGTATACTTACTACATAAATTATACTTAAAAATATACTTGAACTTTACTTAAGTATACTTAATAAAATAAACTTGAAGTACTACTTTTTGATAAGGGATTCTATGGCCACCTCCACACAGCAACAGAATAAGGTTGTCAGTACCATGAGTCCTTAATGCGGTTACGTTCGCACACAGTACGGTTATTTACGGGTGTGACAAACGTATTCTATAACCGAACTCACACCTGTACATTTTCAGGACTCACAACCGCATTCTTGTAACACGCGCTGTGTGAACGGAAAAGGGACTGAACAACTAGTTGTCCTCACTTAATTTAGTACGAGAGAGCCGCTTTGCCGCACAAACGCGCGTCTACCGTGTGCTGCGTGGTTTAATTTGTGGTTTCGGTAACTTACTGTGACTGAGAAATGAGTCATCTAATTATATCCAGTCTCCACCGGAGCCGCTCCCAATGCGCGGCTCAAATGCTCCTCTCTCCAGTCAGATTAAAAGCTACTGTCGGTTAATGATGATTTGATGGATGAACTCGCGGCTTGATTGGACTTTTGTCGTCAGAAAGCGGTAATACTTTCAGTTTTTCGAACGTCGCCATCTTTGATATTGCTTTGGTCTCTGTTGCTACGGTTACTGAAAAGGAATACAGACTTGACTCCCGTTGCACGTTCATACAGACCGTATTCGAAAAGCCACTGTTAGCTGCTGTGTGAATGGGACATTTGGAGACTCACACCTGTAAGTAAATGCGGTTGTCAGTCCCAAAAACTGACAGTGTGAACGTAGCCAGTGATACTCTGAAAACCTTTATTTTTAAACTGTGTAGTGGAGGCAAATAATATAATTAAGAAGCTTGTCTGTGACCAAAAACTTTTTTTTTTTCATATTTACGATCTTCAAGTAATGCTCATGTTTTACCAGCCATGGATGTCAGCGTTGTTGACATACAAGGTAATAAACAGAACATAAACTGCCCTGAACTATTAATTATTATGGTATGTGTCTTGTAATTCGAGTCTTAAACTGTTCCCAGAGGCATCACAATAATTGGCTTGCACAACTTCTGAGACAAAAACGGGTCTTTAGGCGGTCATCTGTGTATTAAACCTTGAATAAATGACCACACTAATTAACTTCTGTCATCAAGGTTATCTATTTTTACATGACACTAATAAAATAAACAGATTTAAGACCTAGCCAACACAGAAATCTCAATTAAGTCTTCGAGCTTCGTTCCATCAAAATTAACAGACACCCAAGGGAAATTTGACCGATGACTGCTGCTAAAAGCTGATGACAAAAACAACTGTTATAATTATAATATAATATGGATTGGTTATTTCAGTCATCACAGGATTAATGTCATTGCATTCAATAATAATTTAAACTGGTCTGGGTTACAGAAAGCATTGTTTACACAGCATAAACATAAACATACAAACAGATTATTAAACGACAAAATACAAAAGGTAAGCAGTACACTAACAAAAATACACTATAAACGTGTTGCACTGTAAGTGAATTGCTTGCTTCATTTTTTAACTTCTTTCTTTTTCTTCAGTAAAGCATGTGATTGTGTTATAAATTGGTCTTATTGTTCTCTGACCTCACAGGAAATATAAAAAATTGATTATAGAAATTAATACTTATATAATAATTACTTATTAATTAATTAATAATTAATAAACTAATTAATAATTAATAAACTTAATACTTTTATTTAGCAAGGATGCTATTTTAGATAAATGCTGTTCTACTGAACTTTCTATTCATCAAAGAAACCTGAAAAAAATCTACTCAGCTGTTTTCAACATAATTATAATAATAATAATAATAATATTTTTTGATCAGCAAATCAGAATATTATAATGATTTCTGAAGGATCATGTGACTGGAGTAATGATGCTAAAAATTTAGCTTTGAAATCACAGGAATAAATTACACATTTAAATATATTCAGTAGAAAATTGTTATTTTTAATACTGTTTTTGCTGTACTTTGGATCAAATAAATGCAGGCTCGGTGAGCAGAAGAGACTTCTTTAAAAAACATCAAAAATCTTACTGTTCAAAAACTTTTGACTGGTAGTGTACAAAAGAGTTATTTTAAACTGTAATAATATTTCACAATATTACTGTTATTTTTTGACCCAATGAATGCTCATTTCCAAAACAATAAAAAAATCATACCAACCCCAAACTACTGAACGATTATGTAACAATATTCAGCAAGAATTTAAAAAAAAAAAAAAACTATGTCGCAACTTGATTTTATACATTAAGAATTTCTTTTTAAATACCATATGCAAACAGGAACATGTATGAAGAATGTAAACAGCGCCAAATGTGTTTTCATATTAGCTTTAGCATTACAGAAACTGCTCCCATAAAACTGAATGAGCTGTGTGAAGCTCCTATTAGAGTGGAAAGGGAACATTCAGCTGCCAATTTGAATAATAAATTACAGCAGGCATCACAGGCTAAACCATCACTGACATGTACTTTGCCTATATGTGCTGAAACCGGTAATGAGAGTAACGTTGTCAGAGGACGCTAGAAAAGAGCAGGTCGTTGAAACGTCTCCTCAGGAGAAAGGTCTTGCCCAGAGACTGATAAATGTTAATCACCTGACATTAGCAGCAAGAGACGGGGTCACGGCAATCAACCTGGTGAATACACTGAAATGACAGGGAAGACAGGGCACTGAGTGCAAATGGAGAGAGTGTGAGTGGGGTCAATATTCACTTAATTTCTTTGCAGTAGTACTCTATCTAAACATTCTGTTAGTGTTAGTGGTTTGGTGTGTTATCTACTTCACTGTTTATTACAGGTGTCTCACTGCAGCTAATTACAAAAGCCTCTTTGAGAGCGTGGTTGGAAAACTTTCAATACCCTGCCCAGAATTTGGCAAAGCAATTAATGTGTTTGCTAATTGGATGCCTGTGCATGTGGGTCTTCTTAAATGCCTCTTTCTTCCCAAATCAACACTCATCTTCCCTCTGTGAACTGACAGTAATTGCTGACTTGAGCAGTAGGGGAGTCATCAGCTACTCTTGCTGTCAATATCTCTATTCTGCATGGAGTGAGTAAGTACAAGGTTAAAGCCAGAACCCCGCAGTGGGCCACATTAAACCTCCAACCTGTAGGAAGAAAACTGTGTTTGATGGACTCTTCGGTTCCAAGATGAGAATGATTTCAATACATTTTATCTGTAATTGATTTTAATTGAAGTGAATTTTAGGATAGGAAATTGTAAATGGCTTCTTTGTGCCTTTGCTTTTAGTGCTACTGCGAGTTCTTTATCAAAACACAAATAATTACAAATTGCTTCAATGTTTACTGCATTTAATCTTCATGAGCTTCATACAAATGCAGAAGCTTCATACTGTTTGAAAAGTGAATTTTAGAATAGAAACAGGTGCCAGAAATGTATCCACCATTTTCTTCAACGCAGAAGTAAGCCTATGGGTGAGACTTTCGGTTCATTATCAGCTACAGAGAAATTACGCAAAAAATAACGACTCTCATGGCAAGAAAAGGGTGGATAGGGAAATATCGAGAAGAATAATAGCGTGCAGTAAACAGTAAAACTGCTTGCACTACAAACCAATGTGTTCATAGTTAAGATAATACATAAAAAACATACCTATTTACAATATCAAGCAGCAAAACAACCTGTTTTGTACAGCTAAAAATAGCTGGACGTGGATGAGACCGGAAGTAACACCCATAAAACAGCACGCAGTAAACGGTAAAACTGTTTGCACTACAAACCAATGTGTTCATAGTTAAGATAATACATAAAAAAATGGTAAAACACACCTATTTGCAATATCAAGCAGCAAAACGAGCTGTTTTGTACAGCTAAAAATAGCTGGATACGGATGAGACCAGAATCCTGACCCATAAAATTTACAGATGGCCACGTTCCTTCTTACGAAAACAGGGCAGACAAGAAATTAAATTTCAATGCCATGCATTTTGCGTTACTCAAATTGAGTTCTTTAGCAAAAGACAACCAATCACAATCTGTCTCAATGTTTATCTCATTAAATATTCATGAGCTTTGTTCAGACGCAGAAACTTGCGAGCTGTTTTGTCTCCATCCTCTCTTTCCCTCACGTCTGGGGGAAACATTATTCAAATCTCTAACAGCAACGAGAAACGTGTTGAGTGACGAAGACACACTATTAATTTTATTCTATGCACAGCGGATCTATGTGGTGACATTTAACAACTGTGCAAGACAAATATATTTGTGACCCTGGACCACAAAACCAGTCATAAGGGTCAGGTTTTTTTTTTCATTTGAATGAATAAGCTTTCCACTGATGTATGGTTTGATAGGATAATATTTGGCCAAGATTAAACTATTTGAAAATCTGGAATCTGAGGGTGCAAAAATATAAAAATACTGAGAAAATTGTCTTTAAAGTGGTCCAAATAAAGTTGATAGCAATGCATATTACCAGTCAAAAAATACGTTTTGATATATTTACGGTAGGGAATTTACAAAATATCTTCATGGAATATGATCTTTACTTTCATATACATCTTACTAGCATCAAATAAAAATTGCTAATTTTGACTCATACAGTGTATTGTTGGCTACTGCTACAAATATACCCGTACTACTTAAGACTGGTTTTGTGGTCCAGGGTCACATTTAAGTTTTCAATGGTGCCTGCCTTGAAAAAACATTAAAGTATAGTAATGATTGAGGTAATGTGGGTGTGAGTCTGTATGTTGATTATCTATAGGCTATGTAATATTTGATTTTTCAGTATTCACCGACTATAAGTGCCATTTACATTCCTGTTAGTACTCGCTCTATACTAAATCCTGCATATCCTCTTTGTATCAGCGAAAAAGCTCAAGGACATGAGTTTGACCACTAGAGGGCACTGTCGCGCTTGTTGAGGTAAATGCAGTACAATAGTCCAAGGTCCAATCACTCAACAACTACATTAAAACCTGCACCAACGCTCTTATTATAATATAACCATAATAACTCA